>BRDA01035926.1:0-21950 GCA_036984385.1 Crenuchus spilurus | reverse complement strand
TAAAATATTGACATTTGCCATCTCCACATCATTGCATTCAGTTTTTATTCACAATTTGTTTAGTGTCCCAACTTTTTTGGAATCCAGTTTATACACACAATCTGCTCACTGATGATTGCTAATACCTACTTAAAAGTAAGCAATAATATCTACTAGAAATTTGAACTGAACACTGCATGTGTAATTTGCACTTAATGAACTGAAATTCAATAAAAAATCTAGTCAAATTCCCTCTCTGGTCACTAAACTCACCTCAAGCTATTCTAACAATACTAGTTACATAATCAAGTCAAGTCAAATTTATTTATAAAGTGCCTTTTACAACTGATGTCACAAAGCTGCTTTACAGGTTTAGTAATAACAAACCAACAAATCCCCAGTGAGCAAGCCAACGGCAGCAGTGGCAAGCTGAAGGAAGGAATCTTGGGAGGAACCGAGCTCACATGAGGGACCCATCCTCCTCTGGTCTACTAATTATAATTATTAATAAATCACATAATCCTATAATGTTGTTGGAGTGTTCAGTTACTGATATAGTGACACCAGTCAAACAGGAATGATAATAATAATAATAATAATGGTAGCATTATTAAAGTTCATATAATCTTGAATGTGGTCAGTAGTGTAGGGTATCTGGAGCAGGTTGCAGTAGTTGGTTGTTGGAGGGCAACTTGTCTAACATAACTAATAACATAGGATTTAATCTTACAAAAAACTGAATTGTGTTGTATCAGAGCTGCACACACCAGTCTCACAAAAAGAGAGAGTAGTAGCTTCTTTCTAATGAGTACTTAATGAGAATTTTTTTTTTATACAAAGTAATTGTATCATTCTTAGTTATGATGTGTAGAGTGTGACTTTAGCATGAACAGGATATTGGACGATACGAGCCACACCAAGACTTGTTAGGAACAAACTGAAGCTTGACATGTTTTATTAGTGATGGAGATGAATGTGTCATGAATTGGTTCTATCAGCTATCAGGTTTATTTTTCACTCTAGTACGCCTGTGGTAGATATTGCTTCTGAGACAATTCACCAAATATTGGCCCAGTATGGATGGTGTGGCCACCAGGGGGACCACTAACCATGTTAATGTGCAATGCCTTCTCTTTGGGGGCCCAAGCAAGGTGTTCATCAACATCTATAGCTGTACATCTATCATCTATAACTTTAAGTGTTTAAATGTGGAATATTTAAAAAAGTTGAAATTCCTCACTTTTACAATTATTATTATTATTATTATTATTATTATTATTATTACTATTATTATTATTATTATTATTATTATTACTATTATTATTATTACTATTATTATTATTATTATTATTATTATTATTATTATCATCATCAATTGCTGTCAAGTCCATTCTGACTACTGGTGACCCAATGGATAATATTTCTCCAGAACATCCTGCCTTGAGGTGTCCAAAATAGAGCCTCACCTTGGTTGTCCATGCTTCTACTGAAACATTTGAATTGGTTGAGGATCCATTTGTTTTCTATGCTGTCCAACAGAACCACAGAAACCTTCATCTGGACAATTCTGATCTTTGTTTGAAGAGGCAAACTGTTACTTTTGAAGATCGTCTCCAGTTCCCTCATCCTTATTCTGCTGAGCATCAGTCTGTATTGTACGCCCTGACTGCTGAACTCATTTATGTTAAAGATTGATCGAAGCAGGAACCCATACAACATTTTCTCCACCAATGGCAAACTTAGGGTCTTTAGTATTCATATTGAGCTGCCCCATCTTTATAAGACCTTTCAGTCAAGTCTTTCTGATTTATTTTCATTTTATTGCTCATTTTAAATTATAGTAATTTGTGAATAATATATCATAGGATTCATACCGGAAAACGTAATCATGATGTTATCATTGTTATTATTTAGATTATATAATAAATGTAAATCTAATAATACTAGTCTAAATAATAGTGCATTTAAAAAATAGAATGTTGTGAAAAAAGTGACTTTTCAAGTCAGATTACTGTTCAGTTCATTCAAATCATATCCAGAATCTCAAATTATTGCAATGCTTCAGTTAAAGTTTGAATAAATTATTATTCAAACAGCATCGACATTAAAACAAAAAGGCTTGAAATGCATTGCTTTACAGGTAATGAATATAACGTACCACAGTTTACCTTTTTGAATGCAATTATGAACACAAGAACTTTTTCAAATTATTGGAGATGCTCTAGTAGATTATTGTTCACTTTGAAACTGTGAACCCTTATGTGTACACTTTGCTGATAAAGTTCATTCTGAAACCCAAATAGGTGCTACTTGTTCCAGAAATGATGCAAAGTGCTCTCATTTCTCATATGATCTGAGCACTTCCCTCTCCATTGGAGGATTTGGTTCAGTGTTGGTGCTGCTGTAGTTCAGACATGGTGAAGAGTGAACCATACAGCTGTGTTTCTTTAAAAAGAAAACAGCTCTGGAAACCATCAATAAACAATGAGATAAATATTGAGTCAAACTGTAGTATATGTCCAAATGTTTGGTACTTTAATTGGTGCCCATTGCAGACACAAATGTGTAAATGCACACACAGCTTGTCTAGTCCCTGTAGAGACGTACTGCCAGTACAATAGGACTCTCTGGAGCAGATAAACATGAACCTATTGGCACCATACCTAATGCCAGGCAAAGGCTAGAGGGGTATAAAACTCCCCCTGTGAAGCAGTAGATCTGAGTTCTCTTAAAAAAGAGGATAAACTCTATTTTAATACTGTTCATTTTGGGAAGAAGCAATGAATGAGAAGGTTCTCCCAATACTTTTAACTCTGGATTGTATATTTAATAATGCCCCACTGGGCACTTAGCAGCCTGTCCAATGGCTAGAAATGGTTAATCTGTAATGGTTTTGAAATGTTTTTTTTAATGTTTGTTATTATTACTTTATATGTATGACTCATGAGTGCTGTTTTTAGACCATCGAAATATATCTACAAAACTTTTGACAACCATATACAGCGAGAAAAATAAGTATTTGATACACCGCTGATTTTGTAAGCTTTACACACCTACAAAGAATGAAGAGGTCTGTAATTTTTATCATAGGTATACTTCAAGTGTGAGAGACAGCATTAATTAATAAAATTAAAAATTAAAAAACGGAAAATCACATTGTATGATTTCTAAATAATTAATTTGCATTTTATGGCATGAAATAAGTATCTGATCACCTACCAACCAGCAAGAGATCTGAATGTCAGTCTTCTTTGGTCTGGGGCTCCATGCAAGATCTCACCTCGTGGGGTATGAATGATTCTGGAAAAGGTCAGGAATCAGCTCTTAACTACATATGAAGACCTGGTCAGTGACCTCAAAGAGGACCATTAGTAACACACTACGCCATCATGATTTAAAATTTTCAAGTGCACGCACACAGTCCCCCTCCTCACACCAGCACATGTCCAGGCCCATTTGAAGTTTGCCAATGACCATCTGGATGATCCATGTGGTCAGATGAGACCAAAATAGAGTTTTTGGTGTCAACTCCCCTTGCGGTGTTTGGAGGAAGAAGAAGGATGAGTACAACTCCAAGAACACTGTCCCAACTGTGAAGTCCGGGCAGAGAAAAAAACATATTTTGGGTGTGCTTTTCTGCAAAGGGGACAGGATAACTGCACTGTATTGAAGGGAGGATGAAAGGGGTCATGAATCACAAGATTTTGGCCTTGAGCACTGAAGATGGGTTGTGTCTGGGTCTTCCAGCATGACAATGACCCAAAACACACTGCCAGGGCAACTAAATTGTGGCTCCATATGAAGCATTTCAAGGTCCTGAAGTGGCTTAGCCAGTGTCCACACCTGAACCCCATAAAAAATCTTTGAAGGGAGCTGAAACTCAGTGGTGCCCAGCGACAGCCCCAAAACCTGAAAGATCTGGAGAAGATCTGGTCAAGAACTACAGGAAACGTCTGACCTCTGTTATTACAAACAAAGGTTTCCATACCAATTATTAAGTTGTGTTTTTCTATTGTATCAAATATTTATTTCATGCAATAAAATGCAAATTAATTATTTAAAAATCATACAATGTGATTTTATGGATTTTTTTAATTCTGTCTGTCACAGCTGAAGTGTACCTACGATAAAAATTTACAGACCTCTCCATTCTTTGTAGGTGGGAAAACATGAAAAAATCAGCAGTGGATCAAATACTTATTTTCTCCTCTATAAGTCACACGAAATATTAACACCCCACTCCCCCACACCCTCTCTCACACCCCCTCAAATAACACTGACCACCCATCCTGAATGCTTTACAATCAGTTACTGGACAAAAGTAGCAATAAATGAATGGAAAAAAGAGTATGACACCCTTCATCATGCAAGCTATCATACATAAAAGTGATGAGCATGAGACCACATCACTACTACTGCACAAAGTGTTTGTGTGGGCTTCTTTCTCACATACATTCACGCACACACAGACAAACACATGCGCACACGCATACACACGGACCACATTGCAGACCTTTGCGCTGAGTGTACAGGAGAAGTAGTGTGATGAAGGGGTCTGTGGGCAGAATTAATCTTGTAAGAGGCAGAGAGGCAGATTCAAACTCGCAGCGACAATAACACCAAAGAAGCCACGTGCTGGCAGACAGACCACCCCACTAACAGCCGTGTAAGGTGAGACATTCAGTTCACACAGAATCAGGAGTGGGCGAAGGACCTGCAAAGGCTTAGCGTCAGTTTGGCGAAGTCCAAACCAGTGCCAGTGTTGGGCATCCTGTACTAAAAAGAAAGGTAAGATACTACGGATGGTGAAAATGTTGAATGTTCTACAGATTCAGATCAACTATGCCGTTATGTGATATAGGAAATGATAAGCTTGTACTTTTTCATCGTTTTTGATTGGATCAGAGACATTTTGCAACGGACATTGTATTACACATAACTTGGTTCTGTCTTTTATGGCCTAAGAACAATGGTTTTCATAGACATTTTAAGCAGGAAGTACAAAGGTTGATAGTGTTGTAAGACTTCTTTACTTTAACTTAGTGAAGATTTTCATAGTGAAGTGCACGAAGCCAAGACATTTTACCCAAGTTAGCTTTAAGTTAACCTTAGTTAACAGTTATAACACTGTAGTATATAAAACAAGTTGACATAAGACAACATATAATGTGTAGCAATTTTAGCTGCTGTTTCTTTTTAGAAATATAAAGATACAGATCTTCGTAAACTGCTATTTGTGGCTGTGCTTAGACAGATGTGTGGTGAGATAAATCATAAATATGTCAAAAGAACAGTAAGAATACTCACATCTCAAATATGAACACACATATCAACATTAAACGTAAACCAACTGACATAAATGAATGATCATATCCCAAAACATTTACTAAATGACGAGCTTTCGAGCAAAAAAATACCAGCTGCAGGCTCTATTAGGCCTTGTTTTCAGTTTAAAACTATCTGGACAATAACATAGAAAAACGTTTCAATGCAGGAACAGGTGCCGTGTAGTAAAAGAAACATTAGGTGGCAAAAAAGAGAAGTTTAAGAAGTTTGTTACTGAAAAGCAGCATCTAAATATAGACAGTTAAAAAGCAGCAGGTGTGGCTCTGGCCAAGGCCTCGGGAGATTACATGCCAGGAAGTCTTCATCCTGCTATCTACTCCAAAGCCTTGACTGCACACCACCAAGCGAAACAAAAAAATGAAAAATGAAAAATCTTTTAGTGTTATTGTCGTCGTAGTTTTTCATATTGCAAACATCAGCAATGTACAGCTTCTAACAAGACCATTTCAGCAACTGACCATCAGTCTTAACTTTTTTCTATGTATTTATGAACGGAAAACCCATAAGCAGAGTTGCTTTGGAGACTGTCACATGGTGGAGGTGGTGGTAAGAACACAGCATCAGAGCAAATGTAGGTGTATTTTTAGTTGAACATGTGAAATTCGCTACTCCACACTTCATTGCATGCGCTCTGCATTTACCAACTGGTGGCATCACCAAAAAAACCAAACTTCTTTTGTGTTGTTGGGCTAAAATATAATTAATACCATGTTTATCATGGAACAGTATTATTTTGCACTCTTAAAATTAAAAGTGCCAAAAAGTAGAGCAATGCCACAGAAGAATTGTATTTGATTCCTACATAAACTTTCATTTGGCCATAAGATTATACAGAAACACAATGACTTTAGCTCCAGTCTCTGGCTGCTCAGACATTAACCACAGAAAAAAGGCCTCAGCAATCTCTTTGAGTTTTAGTTCTTATCTCAATTAGTCTCACTCTGACCTCAGATAATAATACTCATGTTTACTAACAAAAAGGACTGCAAATATAGGCTCAATTCCAGGACAAAGAGTCTTCTGAGTTTTGATTCTGGAAATAATTATTAGAATTTAATCTGGATCGGAAATCTCATGCCTCATTTATGTCATGCCATATCTCCTGAGGAATTTGCAGCGAATCTCTATTAGATCTCATCTATTAGAGCAACAGTTGAGCAATTCTTTCTTTTTTGACAAAAACTTCTGATTCCTATGAAAGCACAATACCATATTAACCCTGGCACACCGGTTTGTTTCTAAACACTTGGGGATTCTACTACTGTGGAAGCCGACCCACTCAGTCCAATCATATTACACTGCTGGCTTTTAAATAGTAAACAGGTATTATATTTGTATAAGAGTATATTTAAGGCATTTAGCAGACGCTCTTATCCAGAGCGACTTACAAAAATGTTTTGCTGTTTACTAAGGAAGGATCCCTAGCTAGTTCGTGTAGGATAGAATCCAGAAGATACTTCAAGCTTAGATGCTGCCAAATATAAAAGTCAATACAGATGCCTAGATACACAATACTCAACATTGAATGACAATACAGTAATGACAATAAAGGCATAAGTATAGTCGCAAGCCTTTACTGAGTACAGGATAAAAATTTTTGGAAGAGATGGGCATTCAGTCATCAACTGAAGACTGTGAGGGACTCTGCTGTTAGAACAGTCAGTGGAAGTTCATTCCATCTCCTGGGTGCTAGAACAGAGAAGAGTCTTGATGCTAGTCTTAAAGGAGTCAAGGATGGTGGGTCATGCCGAGCCGTACTAGAAGCTCAAAGGGCACGAAGTGTGGCTCGAGACTTGACCATTGCTATTAGGTAGGGAGAGGTTGGTCCATTTTTCGCTTTGTAGGCCAGCATCAGGGTTTTGAATCTGATGCGAGCAGCTACAGGAAGCCTGTGAAGTGAACGCAGCAGTGGAGTGATGTGGGAGAACCTGGGCCGACTGAAGATCAGCCGAACAACTCCCAAATTACACAAATCCACAAATAATGTGTGCATGATTTCTCCTTTTTTGGAAACAAAGATATAATCAATGATATCATGACTTATTATAAGTGCTTTGTCCCTGTAGTCTAATAAAGTCCAGAGATGTTTTAAAATAAGCCAACAGTAAGCAGGGTCAGTTGTTAAGCCCACATCTCTAGGGTTAGTATAGATGGCACATGGCACACCTGGGACTAAAACCAGAACTACATAATATTTAAGAAGTGTACAAGTAAGTTGGTTCAGTCAAATATCTTATTTGTGCAATTTTCCCACTTGACATGACATGAAGTAATTAGTCTCAGGTGATCAGAGTCAGACTCACGTCTGTAGTTCAGTCATTTCCATCCAAATAATCGCTAAACCTGCTCTGAACACACTGACTGATCTGAGACCTATATTAGGATCTGGATGCAGTTTGAGCAGTTTAAAAAATGTTGGTAATGCAACAAACTGGGCAGATTTAATCAACTATTGATTGTTAACAACATCACTGATCCAGTTCTAAAGAAAAGAAGCAAAATTTGGACTGACTACATATGAAGTAAATGGACAAAAATTTCTATGTGATTCCTGGAGCCATTGTTTTCATTGTGTGATCATGTCAGGAGCTATAAACAGCTAGCAATTACCTAAGTCTGTCTCCTGAGAGAATACAGGAAAGAGCTATAATAAGAGCTTAATTTATAAGAGCTACAAGCATAATCCAAAGCGATGCTTCACACAAACGGAAAACATATTACAACTAGATACTGTTAGACAGTGAATACAGAACAAAAGCTATTATAACACATTCGTCTCTTTCATTGGTCTTGTATAAGACACTGTTCTGTCTGATTTGGAACATCAAATATCTTCTCTATTATACATGATACTTGGTCTAAATATACTTTGCACATATCATGTACATAAACAGTTCACTAGAAGAAACTCAATGTGCAATATACTGTAGAACACTTCAACTGAGAAACATTATTTCTCAACTGAAATCTCCAGAAGACGCTCCAGAATCTGAATGGACAATGTTAAATGTCTCATCTAAGGAACATTATTCAAAAAACGAACAGAGGAAGAAAGTTTTAAATTATCTTGTGTCAATGAATAAAAGCAAAAAATGTTATTTGGAGCAATGATTTCTAGTTCAATTAAGAACCTTGCAATGACTTTTTGTAAATGATAATGATAGTTTTATTAAAAAAAAAAAAACAAGAACAACACAGTCAAGAAACTCTATAAACTTTTATTTTTAAAGGAATGTTTCAATTTCTATATTGTTCCCCCAAAGTAGTCAATCTGACAAGATATGTTTTCGAGTCCAAAGTTACTCTGCTTCTATAGTTAAGAACTGACAAACAACTTTGCTAACACAACAAGCCAATAGTCACTAAAATAGCACAGTTGTTTCAATAAAAACACCCCACTAAAACATCTTGCTCATACTGTTTATACTGTATATTTACTGTATATACTGTACCAGTCAAACGTTTGATACACCTTCTGGACATTCAGAGGTTTTTCATGATTTAAAAATGTTCTGCATTGTAGATTATTACTAAAGTCATCTAAACTATGAATAAACACATATGTAATTATTTAGTAAACAAACAAGTAAACAAACCAGAATATGTTTATATTTGACATTCTTCACAGTAGGCACCTCTGGCTTAGATGCAGCTTTCTTGGCATTTTCTCAGTCAGCTTTATGAGGTAGTCACCTGGAATGGCTTTCAGTTAACAGCTGTGTCTTGTCAAGAGCTCATGACTTGCATTTCTTGCCTCTTAATGTGTTTGAGACATCAGTTGTGTGTCTACTTTGAAGTAAAATCTAAAATATGTTTTGGTTTGTTTAACACTTTTAAGTTTACTACATTATTCATTATGTGATCACTCAGAGTCTGGATGACTTCAGTGTTCATTTATAATGTAGGAACAAAATACATAAACAAATAAATTCTATATATATATTTTTTTTATTTATTTATTTTTTTTCACAGTAAGTCACACTGTGTCCTAAATCACACTGACTATTTTGTGAGACCTTAAGTAAGATCTAGATGTGGTTTGAGTGGGTTGAAAGAAGGTTTAATGATGTATTTAGAGAAGACCAGGTTGAAGACCTGGTGAATATTGTGTTCTGGTGTTTGTTAGCAATATTTGCCTCACAGTCTTTCTTTGGACTTCAGAAGAAGAATTGTTGATACTCATTAGGCTGGAAAAGTTTGGACTCGACCAATCCACAGTCAGACAGACTGTGTATAAATGGAGCGTATTCAAGACCATTATTGCGCTCCTCAGGAGTGGTGGACCAACAAACATCATGCCGTCATTCTGCAAGGTCACAAAGGAACCCAAGATAACTTAATGACTCCACCATCTGGAGAACACTGAACAACAATGATGTGCATGGCAGGGTATCAAGGAGAAAGTCACTGCTCTCCAAAAAGAACATTGCTGCTCATTTGTGGTTTGCTAAAGATCACGTAGATAAGCCAGAAGTCTTTTGCAGCAATTTATTGGAGGATGAATGAGACCAAAATAGATCATTTTGGTTTAAAAGAGAAATGTTATGTTTGGAGAAAGTAAGCCACTTCATTCCAGCATAAAAGCCTTATCCCATCTGCAAAACATGGTGGTGGTAGTATCATGGTTTGTGTCTGTTTTGCTGCATCTGGGCCAGGGTGAGTTTCCATCATTGATGGAACAATGATTTCTGAATTATACCAGAAAATTCTAAAAGAATTTATGTTTCTGAATGTCCAAGTCAAAGTCCTGACATTAATTCAATAGAAATGTTGTAGAAGGACCTGAAACAAGCAATTCATCCTCCAAGCCGATGTGCAGGACTAAGCAACAATTAGGCTTGGGCTGTATAAAGGTATTTTGTTATACCGCTGTATTTAAACATGGTGACGGTATCTAAAAATTATGACGGTCACGTGAGGTAATGCGGCAAATTTCAAAAAGAAGTCTATTAAAACTGTGACTTAAACGTACTTCACACGTCAGCAAAACACAGCGCCAGTTTCACAGAAACACACACACACACTTGATACTTTTTATTTCAAAACTAAACAAGTAATTGTTTATTTCGGTCTCTGGTAAAGTCCTGTGTGTCTGTGCGTATCTGCGCGCATGCTGCGATTCCCGCTCTGATCTCTCTCTCTCTCTCTCTCTCTCTCTCTCTCTCTCTCTCTCTCTCTCTCTCTCTCTCTCTCTCTCTCTCTCTCTCTCTCTCTCTCTGTCCTCTCCTCTCCTCGCGACTTTCTCTCCTCTCCTCTCCTCGCGACTTTCTCTCCTCTCCTCTCCTCTCCTCGTGACTTTGCATGAATGTCTCTGTGTGTGTGTGTGCTTGCGCCTTTTCCCGAATACCGCCGAGGCCAGGGGGAGATGGGAGTTGGGCTGGCGAAGGGGGCACTCAGCAGCCGCCGCCTGATAATACAGCATACCACGGTATTTTCTCAAGCTCATACCACGATATGAAAAACACCAATACCGCCCAACCCTAGCAACAATTACTGGAATTGTTTAGTTATGGCAGTTGTCCAGTTACTGCTGTACAAGCGGGTCATAATTAAAGCAAAGGTTCACATACTTTAGCCACTCACACACATGTAATATTGAAATATTTTCATCAATAAATAAATGATGAAGTCTAATATTTTTGTCTCATCTGCTTGATTTGGTTCTTTTTGTCTACTTTTAGAAATTCTGTGACAAACTGATGAAGTTTAATGCAGAAATAAAGAAATGAATGCAGAGCACCACTGTAAATATCTTCTGATGAAGCTCTGGTAAAGGTCAGGCTTAAAAACCTTACATACTACTACTAGAACAATAACCATATTAGCGTAATGGAGCATTCAATTACATTTAACACAAATGTTGTACATTTGTAAAAACAACTGCAAACTGATCAGCTAAAAAAATCTGATGTACACAATTAACAGGAAGAAAGTGGAAATGTGGTGAAAACAACTGTCAAATGGTTCCCATCTCACATCGATGTGGTTTATAAAGGTAATGTTGTATGTGGTTAGCAAGACCCACTTTCAAAAGGTGTTAGCATTAGGTGTTAAGAGTTGAATAGAGTAGAGGAAATAATATCTAAATTAATATCTGAAAGAGTCATAATGCAAGTGGCTGAAAAACGATCACATCTGGAACAATCCTTTAGCACATCCTTTAATCTAAACCATAACGCACCAGGCCTATGGACCATCATTCTTTACTACCTTTAATCTATAAAACCACATTTCTAGCAAATCTAAGTAATGGTCAGTAATCATTAGTTCCCCACAAAAAATAGTCACCTTGCATGTTTAAGGTGGTAGTAACTTTATGCATGTTTAAGGTGGTAGTAACTTTAGGATGTGGTTTGAGCAGGTTGACAGAAGTTTAAGGGGTTAGAAATGACTGGGCTATTAATGTGACTATTTTTTGTTAGCAACATTAGCCTAGCAGCTCCAGTTTTAAACTAAAAGTGAAGTTTCTTCTTATTCAATGTTTTCATTTTTTTCCTACATTATAAATGAACACTGAAGTCATCCAGACTCTGAGTGAACACATAATGAATCATGTAGTAAACTTAAAAGTGTTTAACAAACCAAAACATGTTTTAGATTTTACTTCAAAGTAGACACACAACTGATGTCTCAAACACATTAAGAGGCAAGAAATGCAAGTCATGAGCTCTTGACAAGACACAGCTGTTAACTGAAAGTCATTCCAGGTGACTACCTCATAAAGCTGACTGAGAAAATGCCAAGAAAGCTGCCATCTAAGCAAGAGGTGCCTACTGTGAAGAATGTAAAATATAAACATATTCTGGTTTGTTTACTTGTTTACAGTAAATATACAGTATAAACTGTTTGAACAAGATGTTTAAGTCGATCACAGCTCAGCTATGAAAATGACATGCCACTTTGTCCCATTCATGCCATTTTAAAGACGTTTTCATTAGGAAGTAACATAGACTGTACCCAGTGATGTGTTGTTTACTATTACTCTCTTGCTTTTTTGAGACAATGAACAATGGCATTATCAGTCTTCAGAAGATTAACGTAAACCTCAGTTTCTATACTGCTACTCTTTATCATAAAGGTTTTGACTGTTGAGACTTATAGTTAGTTTTCTGATGGTGATAGCTGATAAGCAAGCCCCTTCAGGAGTGTCTACAAGCACTATGCTACATGTCTCATAGCTGTGGTTTTGCACAATGCGTCTACATTCCCAGCCCTTGCTGCAATATGTATTTTACTCTCATTCAACCCAATGAACATGCAAAGTGACCTAAATGGCTTTTTTTGCTTGGAATAAACATCTGTTTCACTTGCCCTGTGGTGAACCCTCAGGTCCAGCATTTCAGCCATTTCTGCTTTCAGCATTGGTCTTTCACCAGCAAATAGAACTTAATAAATGAAAGTTGGGGGGTGGAGAGGGAGGATGTGGTTAGCCAGCAGCAGCAAGCAGCAGAGGCACTCGACAAGTCAGGTTAGTGGACAAGGTCAAAAGTCAAGCAAAAAAAAAAAGGCAGAGATGTGAAGGCTGGTGTTGTGTGGGATGAATTCCCAGACAGACCTGAATGGTTCCATGACCATGGTTTCCATATGTCTTAACTAAAGTTGATTATTTATCTCCATGAAATTAGGTCTCCTCCTTTGGTTCAAGCCTATTGGTGGACTTTGACTGATCTATGTTGTCTATGCAGTGAGACAGCAAAGCAGAGCTCCCCTGTACGTCCAAATTTAGAAGAAAGCTATAATGTGCCAAACATTTCAGAAGGGAAGGAAGTCCGCTCTATCTATCAACTCTCTTTTCTTTTTCTCTCTCTCTAGTCTATTTTTTTTTCCTTTTTCTTACTCTCCTTTTTTTCTTTCTCTTCCTCTCTACTCTATTTTTCTTTCTATCCTCTCCATCTCTGTAATACAGTGAAAGAGCTACTGATTCACAGGTATATGCTACATAGCAGTATAATTGACATATTCCGGTTAATCAGAATGTGGACTATACAGCAGTATCATCATAATTTATTTACATAAGGTATCATTATTTTCTTTCAATGCAATCTCAGGCTTTCTTTTTATCATCACTGATTATGTTAACGGTAAGATGAAATTTCTTTATTAACATGAACAAGCACAGAAGCTAAGAGGCACTCAGAATAGTGTTCATATGCTTTGTCTCAACCACAAGGGGAATTTTCCTTCTTCATTACACATCTGTTGCTCATAGAGTCTATTACAGGAATGTAATTGTGCATAGCTTAATGAAACCAAAACTTTTTGAAGCTCATGTAACTGTGGTCAAAAGCAGGCGTTCATAGTGAGATGCTCAGTGGAGATACACCTCTGTCTCCATGGGTCATAACTCTTTAAATCAGATATATAAAGTTATGTGATGTCATAAATGCTCATATATGATTACTAATACCTTACAGTTACACCATAAACAGTCTATGTTCTTATGTCTCCTTTTATTCAAGGTACGAGAAGTGCTGAGAGTGTGAATAAGAAGTGACCTCAAGAGAAGTATATTACTTCCAAGCAGCATACTCTCACCAAACAGAAAGTAGGGGTCTGCCCGTGCTGACTAGGATGCATTCTGTATTCCTGCAGCTAAGGGGGGAAGAAGAGCAAGATTCTGAGGAGCCATGTCTTAGAGGCCTTGGCCTACGTCGCAAACGAGAATTCACCCCGGACGAGAAAAAGGATGCCTCCTACTGGGAAAAACGACGCAAGAACAACGAGGCAGCCAAACGTTCGCGAGAGAAGCGTCGGGCAAACGACTACATGCTGGAGACACGGCTGGTGGCGCTAAGTGAGGAAAATGCTGCTCTACGGGCTGAGCTACTGGCTCTCAAGTTTCGCTACGGTCTCCTCACCTCTAGCCCTCCTTACACCAGCCACCAGAGAAGCTTTCTGCAGATGCATCCTTATACCCCACAAACCCCAAACTCCTTCCCAGACAGAGATCGCTACTGGGAAAGAAGAAGTCAAGAGCTTTCCCAATTGCCTGGATACCAGCGAGGGTCAATGACCACAGCTCCACATTCTGGCTCAAACTTCCTCCCTACACATTCCCTGCCCTTCAGCAGAGCATATCCTTATCTTCGAGATGTTCCTGGTCTACATTCCTCTACAAACACCTCCATGCTCTTGGCCCCTGTCATTGCCCCTCTGGCTAGCTCCTACTCTGAACTTCCACTGCTGAAGCACAGAAGTCAGAGACCCATGTCAGATGAGGAGGGCGAGCAGCAAGTGCCAGCCGATGCCAGCGCTGCTCTGCCTCACAAACTGAGGCTAAAGAACCCCAAAGCGGCAGAGCTCAAAGACAACATACCCACAGTTGCATCTCAAGGTCCAATATATGTGTCCGATTGAAATCAAAACAAACTAGGAGACCAAAGACACTGTGAAACTTGATAAGCAAGCTGCCTGCTGTTTGCAAAACTTTGTGACATAAAAGTCTCTTTCCAAAAATGAAAATGACTGAGGCCAATTTTATATGTTTTTGCCAAGTTTACCCCATAGCTTTATAAGGTCTAAGACTCCTCCATTCATTGGGAACCCAATCAATCAGTGTTTGAGAGAAGGAGAATAAGGGCTAACACATGGACATGAAGTTGCCCGCCCATCTAGGCAGCTTCAGGAGGGAAGTTGAGCATTGACTTGTCAAGTTTGCTCAATAAGACCTAGCTAAGGTGTATTTCCCAGCAACTGTTTGTTTTGGATAAATGTTTGCCATATATCTTTACTTTTTTCATCATTTTGCAGAGATAAAGATGGTGAATCACAGACATGAAGATGGTGCATCAGCCAATTAGTATTTAATTATAGAGTTTCTACAATGACATGCCACATGAAATGTACGAGTGGTCATCACTGGCCAATAATATTATTATATTTTTATGTCATATTTTTGTAACATTAGCTCTTAAAGCGCAGAAGTATAAAAGTAAAGCTTTTCTCTAAGAAGAGTGAGACATTTAAGGCAATTGATGTAGTTGAAGGCAACATGATGATGTAGTGGTTAGCATGTTCGCCTCTCACCGTCGGGGTTGTGGGTTCACACTCTGTCTGAGTATAGTTTCCATCTCCCCCGACTGTGTGGGTTACCTGTGTTCCAAAGACATGGCCACAGGAATATCTATATCATGTTGTCCTGGTAAGTACAGTTGCATGAAAAAGTATGTGAACCCTTTGGAATTACTTGGATTTCAGCATAAACTGGCCATGAAATGTGTTCTGATATTCATCACAACAATAGACAAACACAGTCTGCTTAAACTAATACCGCACATAAAATTATATATTTTCATGCTTTTATTGAACACATTTAAACTTTCACATTTCAGCGTGGAAACAGTTTTGTTAAGAGGAATGGTCCAAAATTCCTCCTGACCATTGAGCAGGTCTGATCTGTAACTACAGAAAACATTTTGTTGAGGTTATTGCTGCCAAAGGAGGGTTAAAGCTGCCCTGCCTTATAAAAACACACACCAGTTTTGAGTTTGCTGTTCTCAAGAAGCATCACAAAGCATCCCAACAGTGAAATATGGTGGACGGGGCATCATAGTTTTGGGGTAGATTTGCTGCTTCAGGGCCTGGACAAATTGCTGTCATAAACTGAAAAATTACTTCCCAAGTTTATCAAGACATTTTGCAGGAAAACTTAAGATCATCTGTCCAGACAATGACCCAAAACATAGAAGTAAATCAACAACAGAATGGCTTTAACAGAAGAAAATACTGAATACTATTTACCAGTCAGAGTCCTGACCTCAAGCCAATTGAGATGCTGTGGCATGACCTCAAGAAAGCGATTAACACCAGAAATCCCAAGAATATTGCTGAACTGAAACAGTTTTGTGAAGAGGAATGGTCCAAAATTCCTCCTGACCGTTGAGCAGGTCAGGGATGCATTTCCCAAAACGTTCTTAACGCTAAGTACTTCGTAACCTTGTACTTCCCGAAAGCCTTTGTAACCCACATCATACTTAAACTCGTTCGTAAATCTACGAGTGGTCTGACCCTCGTAACTGGCCAAGTTGTTCTTAACTTGAAGTTCACGTGCAGTTCTGTCTGAAAAACAAAAGAGGGAGCTGATCATCCTTTGAAAAACGCAACTCAGCACACAAATTCATGAACATTTAAATTTTCTTTTGAAAGTGTAATTGTGTCACGTAAATTAGAGCCAGCGTCCTTAGTTCAGTACTGCACATACACATGTACTTATTAAATTGAAATCATTGTTTTCACAAAATAAAAAAACTAAGATTGTTTAAAGTACAATATATTATTTATTGATATAAATTACGTAAATGTAATGGTTTTTTCCAGTGTAACAGTCGTAGTAGTAAATTAATATATTGTGTCCCAAGCAATGGTTACAAATTGGCCTACTAAGTTTGTCAACTCTTAACCAATCAAATTCACTGATTAATCATGGACACATAACCAAGAGGATTTGGATAGGCTTGGCATGCGATGGACAGCAACTGCAAGTGATTTTTTTTTTTTTTTTGCATGTATGTAGTATAAATACTTTTTTGATGTTTGGTTTTATAATTATTGTTTACAAAACTATACTTTTGTGGCTTAATAATGAAGAAATGTTTGTAAATCAGTGGTTCAGTTTTCGACTGGCCGAGCCTATTTGACGCAGACACGAGGGCGGAGTCAACTAAGTGCTACTTAGGGACTCGTTAGTAAATTTGGAAGATAAGAAGGCTTTTGGGAAACAGTCTGAAAAATTGCGTTCTTAAAGTTACGTCGTTCTTAAAGTTGTTCGTAAATCGCTAAGTTCAATCGCTTTTGGGAAACACACCCCAGATCTGTAACTAAACGTTTGGTTGAGGTTATTGCTGCCAAAGGAGGGTCAACTTGTTATTAAATCCAAAAGCTCACATACTTTTTCTACCCTATGATGTTATTTTCAAAAAAACATGAAAACATATTTTTTGTGAGGTATTAGTTTAAGCAGACTGTGTTTGTCTATTGTGACTTAGATGAAGATCAGAACACATTTAATAACCAATTTATGCAGAAATCCAAGTAATCCCAAAGGGTTCACATACTTTTTCTTGCAGCTGTATGTCCAGGAATGGACTGGCATTATGATCCCAAATACTCCCATGAGTACTGATATGCACTCAGCACTCGATATCGAAATGTTAATACTTAGTACTAGTAAATACTAGTACAACTCTATTTTTTTCGCATTTGTACTTTCCCACTATTGTAAGTCGCTTTGGATAAAAGCGTCCGCTAAATGCAATTTAATGTAATGTAATGTAATGCATTATTTTCTGGGTGTACACTGTCTTGCCCTCTATTAAATCACACAGACACGTGCATTGATCCCTGAACATGATGAGTCATGGAAATTAAGTATGTATCATTAAAAAGACTTAAGTATGGGAAAGGGCTTGTCCAACAAATGGCATTTAGATGAAGTAGTGGGATAATCAAGTAAATCATGCATATAATAATTAAGCAAAAATAATAATCATTATCATTAAAGGGTATAACATGGTTGCTTTAACCTATATAAGTGTGCAGCTGGAACATATCTGGAGAAGATAGATGTGTATCATTCAGATCAGTATGATGTGAATATATAAACAGTGCCACATCAAAAAATTAGAAAATAATGAACAAGTGCATTGTTGTTCATAATAAAACTGAGAAAGTAAGTCACCATATTATATATTCATTACAAGTTAAGTGACATTTCAAGGCTTTTTAAATTCAATTATGGACACAAATACACTTCTTTGTGATATTCTCGTTTTTGGGGATGAATTAGTACATATCACATCCACAAAATGTCAGTAATAAAGGCTTTTCACTGAAGAGATCTTACTTTCCCTTTCAATCTCAAAGTTGATCACAAACACTTGTAGCTATGGTTACACTTTAATGTAATTCTTTGAACGGGCATGAAAACATCTTGACTGATGTTCCTGATACTGCTATCAACATAAATAAATGCTGTTCTATTATCGGTTCACATACTGAGGCTTTGATGAGTGCAGATGTTCACAGGTATGTTATACCACCCTCAGGAGCCTTGTTCAAGCTTTTCTTACCTGTACATACCCTACTGCTTGCATTTTTCATGAAAGTTAACATTTAATCTCCTATTTGAATAAAGGCATTAATGGACAGATGGTTAATATATCCATACACTTTTTTTTCAGAGTTTCTATTCAATAAAATGAACATGAGCTGTTTACTCTTTGCCAGAAGAATGGATGTTACAAAAAAACGCAAAAGAAAACATCTACAACTTCTGCTTACAGAAGAAAGAAAAATCTGTCTTTTTAACATCTCAACAGTGTTTCACAGACAACAGTGAGAACACAGAGAAGCTGTTCAGATGTTTTTCTGAAGAAAAAGACCTCAGTAATAACAAAATCACAATATTCTCATGCCCAGATTTGCTCAGATAATAACACTCATTTTTACTAAAGACAAGAATCTTATTATGAATGTAAACATTTCTCATCCAGGAATGAGTCTTCTCAGTTCTGATGCTGTAAATGACTATTATAATGTTTATCTGGACCAGAGGTATCTGATGTCTGCATTATGCCTCTTGCTATTTCTCCTAAGACCATTCTATTAAGTCCTAATAAACTCCTAAGCTATCACAGAACAATATTTGAGCATGCATATCTTCCTCTGGGGGGGTATTTTGCATAATTTCAACCATACTAAATAGATACTGACTGTGAACAATGCTGACAAATTAAGCCATTGTTAGAGATCACTAAATAGTGGGTGTAAACTGTAGTATCAATTATATAATATGTATATAATAAATATGTCCTTTATTTTTCATATTTCTTCAGTTTTGCTTGCAAGACACGCCTACATGTAGTAAAGCTATCATCAGAGTCTGTTGTGGTTGAGAGAGGGGGTTGCATATGAAGTTTCAGTGGCATGAGAGGCTGGAAAGGTGCAGGGGGAGTTTCTCAGCAGTTATGAGTCACTTTGGTTAGCAATTAATCGCAGTGTCTCCTGCAGTCAACTCAAATAACACATTGCAATGTAGCAAAACTGAGCAAGATCTCAGTCTCCCAACTGAGGTTTCCCTCGCTTCATTGTGGAACTGACTAATTCAACATCAGTTGTTACAGTAATGTAACATTCATTAGAAGGATCTGCACAAATGCTGAAGTGCTAAAATGTACTGTATCAATTTTAGAAGACAGGACCAATGTTAACAACCTGCCTGTTAAGTAATGATGGTGATTAGACTTATCATTAGTAATAATGGTCTTTTCATTATTTTCTCATTTGTCAAGAAATGAATGGACGGCTTATTGAGTCACTGAATGTTTCAAGGTATGATTATCTACATATGCAAATATACACCAGAGCATGTAAGCAGTGTGGAATGGAAGCAGAGCAATTTGATTTTGGGTGGAGCAGGGAGCAGCATTTTACAAAGGCGGAGTATCAGTGCAATCTTGCTCCCACACCGCTCCAGTGTATCACTGATTCTAAAGTCTGACACTAAACTACTATTTTTAGAAGTGAATTCAGCAATAGCGTTATAGCCAGTATTCATTTAAAATGTTTTTTTAATAGATGAATGAATGTTACTCAGTCATATACTAGGCTACATGTGCTTATTTTCATTTACAAAATTACAGTTTATTTTTTACTATTAGACATTGGGGACATGTACTACTAAGGGACATGTTTCCCTGCATGACTCACAGTTGGCAAACAATTGTTTTCTTGTTTAAATTAGGTTAAACTGAAAGAGCTTATACCTTATTGATGATTTTGCTTATACTGAATTAATCCTAACATCCTTCTAAAAGTATTGTTTATTTTTATTTCATATTACAATTACTTAAATGTGACCCTGTCTGGGAAAACCCGGGCAAAGTTGCTGGGTAACTTATTGAGATATCGTGTTGTTCAGACTGTCATTCACATTTGCGACAAAAATTAGCCGCTTGGTTATATTGCTGTAAATTAAAGATTATTCATTTACAAAGATTATTCATGGGGGCAGCCATGGACTAGTGGTAAGGATCTGGTCTTGTGACCAGAAGGTCGCTGGTTCGATCCCTAAACAGGACATGATTGAAGTGCCCTTGAGCAAGGCACCTAACCCCCTAACTGCTCCCTGGGCGCTGGTGGATAATGGCTGCCCACCGCTTCAGGCACAAATTCTCACAGCCTAGTGTGTTCACTAGTGTGTGTGTGTTTCACTGCACAAATGGGTTAAATGTGGAGGTCAAATTCCGTTGTGTGAAAATCACATTGGCAAATTGGTTCATCTTAATCTTATTCTAATTATAGTCTCAAATATATATTGTAGTACCTGTTTATATCAAAAACAAAACTAAAACTCACCAAAAAAGTTATTTTTGTGCAGCAAGTCATTCAGCAAATTTACAGATTGTACCCAAAAAACGGGTTTCCATGAGCCCTCGAATCCTGATGTAGAACTACTTCTACCATGGAGGTACACAAGCTTGTTTGGTGTCATTCAGTGGAGTGGGAGTGGAGTGATAAAAAAAGTGGGGACCATAAATTACTGCTGCTCCACTTCACTCACATGCTCTGATATACACAGATCAGCCGTAATATTAATCCCACCTGCCTAGTATTGTGTAGGTCTTACCTGTAAAACAGGTCTGAATCATTGAGGTATGTACTCCACAAGTCCTCTGAAAGTGTCTCTGTGGTATCTGACAGCAAATCCAAGTCCTGCAAGATGTAAGTTGTAAGTGGAGTTCTCATATGGCTTCAAACCATTCCTGAACAATTTTTGCAGAGTGGCAGGACACATTATAATGCCCAAAGATGCCACTGTCATTAGGAAAAATAATCTAAATGTGTGTATGTACAGTATGTATAGTGTACACCAACATGTTAAACCTCAATCTTTTTAAGTAAGATGGTAAGAATAAGTTTTTTTTCCGGTTTTTATATTTTATATATATATACAGTAAGGAAATTAAGTATTTGAACACCCTGCAAATGTGCAAGTTCTCCCAGTTAGAAATCATGGAGGGGTCTGAAATGTTCATCTTAGGTGCATGTCCACTGTGAGAGGCATAATCTAAAAGAAAAAGTCACAATGTATGATTTTTTAATAATTTATTTGTGTGTTACTGCTGCAAATAAGTATTTGAACACCTGTGAAAATCAATGTTAATATTTGGTACAGTAGCCTTTACAGAGGTCAAACGTTTCCTGTAGTTTTTCACCAGGTTTGCACACACTGCAGCAGGGATTGTGGCCCATTCCTCCACACAGATCTTCTCCAGATCAGCCAGGTTTCTGGGCTGTTGATGAGAAACACGGAGTTTGAGCTCCCTTCAAAGATTTTCTATAGGGTTTAGGTCTGGAGACTGGCTAGGCCACTCCAGAACCTTGTTATGCTTCTTACAGAGCCACTTCTTGGTTATCCTGGCTGTGTGCTTTGGGTCATTGTCATGTCGGAAGACCCAGCCATGACCCATCTTCAATGCTCTAACTGAGGGAAGGAGTTGTTCCCCAAAATCTCACAACACATGGCCCCGATCATCCTCTCCTTAATACAGTGCAGTCGTCCTGTCCCATGTGCAGAAAAACACCCCCAAAACACGATGCTTCCACCCCCATGCTTCACAGTAGGG
>BRDA01035925.1:0-10606 GCA_036984385.1 Crenuchus spilurus | reverse complement strand
TGCATCACAGAAAGAACACCATACCAACAGTGAAACATGGTGGAGGCAGCATTATGCTTTTGGGCTGTTTTTCTGCCTTTGGAACTGGGGTTTTATTCAAGGTGGAGGGAATTATGAACGGTTCCTAATATCAATCAATTTTGGCACAAAATCATCAGGCCTCTACTAAAACGATGAAGAGGAATTTCACCTTTAAGCACAATGACCCAAAGCATACCTTCATATCAACAAAAGAATGGTTTTACCAAAAGAAGATTAGATTCCCAGACCTGAATTCAATTGAACATGTGTAGGCTGACCTGAAGAGGAATGTACACAGTAGACGCCCTCACAATCTGACAGATCTGGAGTGATTTTGCAAAGAAGAGTGGGCAACGTTTGATGCATTTATAAATAAGAAAGTACACCAGTCAGTTGTAGCAGAGTGTAAAACCATCATCGTGGGCAAAGGACATAATGATCGAAGTCCAAAAAAAGGTATGATAATAGGTACTGGGTGAAGGGTGGTAGTATCTCAGAAACTGCTAATGTTGATGGATGTTCTAGAGCTCCTGTAGTGAATGTGTACTGAGAATGGACTTTTTGTACACTGAGTGCCTCCTAACTGTAAGAGTGATGCCGCATGGGATATTCATGCTAGAGTGGAATAATGACTCTGGTGAGTAATACAGAGCAGTTGGCGTGTCACAGTGGACCAGGTTGAGTGCCTTTGGATACGTTCTGACACTTAATACAGTCCATGCTATGACGTCTTGCTAGTGTCCAAGGGTGGCTATTTGCACTATTAGGTAGGTGTAATATTCTGATAATATTCTGATATGACTGTGTATTCTGATATGTACAGTGATTTTTGTAATTTTTCATTTTACATAAAGTCACATTAATTGACATTTTGTCAGTTAAACTGTCATTATATCAAAGTACCAGCACTTTTGACTGATACTTCACCCATCTCTACTAGACAATTACTGTGTCTATGTCTGTCATTCATGCCACTCTATACATGAATACCTGTATCAGGGTTCATATGAAGAAAGAAACATTAATTATGCATTCTGCATCCAGAACTGAGTGTAAAGACTCAGGTCACTGACACTGTGAAACACATACCAGCCTCCACTACAGCTTGTGTGATGATGGAAGAAAGTGGCAGGACAGAAGCCCTGGGCTAGCTTATTTAAGCTCCATTAAGCTCGCTAGCAAATCATACCCTAATACCTGTTGTCATGCTGGATTCACTGGAGTGAAAACGCCACCAGTCCCCTCCAACACACACGGCGGCCTTCTGTGTCCACACAAGATGCTTTTTCAACACCATCTCCCAAATATCACATGCAGCTTTCATACACTCGCTAGCCATTTCATTAGGTACACATACCTTGTATCTATATTGTCCATTTTATCATCTCCACTGACCATATAGGTGCACTTTGGAGTTCTACACTAACAGACTGTAGTCCATCTGTTTCTCTGTATACTTTGTTAGCTCCCATTCATCCTATTCTTCAGTAAGCAGGACCCCCAAAAAGCAGGTATTTTGAGTGGTGACACTGATGTGGTGGTGGTGTGTTAGTGTATATTGTGCTGGTGGGAGTAGATTAGACACAGCAGAGCTGCTGGGCATCTTAAACACTGTTATCTCACTGTGTACTTTATTAGTCACACCTACCTTGTTGGTCCACCTTGTAGATGTAGTTAGAGACAGCAGCTCATCTGTTGCTGCACAGTTTGTATTGGTCCTCTAGTCCTTCACTGGTGGTCACAGGACACTGTTGGCTGAATAGTTTTGGTTGGTGTCACTCCATCAATGACACTGAGGTGTTTAAAAGACATCAGCAGCTCTGTCGTGTCTGATCCACTAATACCAGTGAACAAATACAGATTCTATGCTCTTCCTGTATATCTCTGTGTCTCAAAAGAACTGTACATGTATCCTTTTCAGGTGCATAGTGGTTCTAGCCACAATGTTCTGAAAAGCTAAAAGCCACTTTGTGGTCCACTCATTCAGTGCAACAGAATCCAACTGAGCAATAGAATGAACACATAAGCCAAGAAACCCCAGCTAAATAATATTAGTAATCTTATTGAATCACTGAATTCAGCAGCCTTGCCAATTTCTTCAGCTTTTCAGCGATACAATGTGCACTCATTCTCTTGCCCCTGTTCCAGAGCACTGTTTCTAAGCAACTGGGCACAAAAAGCAACTCCCTTATGATTGGAGAGATGCCACATGAAGCGGGAGGTGATTATCAGCGGCTCTTATCTCATATCGAACCGATACCCAATTTCTGAGCAGTTTCTGCAAAACTACCCAGAGTTAGGACAAATGGGGAGCATTTAACATACCGTGAAGCTTAGTGAGAGAGAGCATGAACTCCGAAAAAGAATGGAAAACCAGAAAAGTTACTTCTGATATAGGCACTCATATCATATAAGACTTGCTGGGCAGTCTTCTTTAGATGGCTGATATGACGATGGAGAGGGAAAACAAATGCATCTGCTACCAGCATTGGAGAGTCTGGAATGAAGTCTTTTTGAAGCTGCTACTCTTTTAATCTGCCAATCAATTGTTTTTCTCAGAACAGGAGAAGGACAGGCCAGGATTAACTGACCGTGAGGGTTCGCAGTGGAGCATCTCTGGAAACACCAGAGATTTTGCTTGCTATTTCTAAGCTTTATTAATCAACACATTTTCTCATGTTCACCAAACATACAAAATAAACTGAGGGGACATTTGTAGTCATATTAGAATATTATGACCACCCTTGGTTTGGAATTAACTCGACCTGGGAAGTCACAGATGCCATGTGACTGGGTTTGCTGCATGTATAAATAAGTGAGCACACCTCTATACCTACATTATGGGTTAGGATGTTATTTGACTGATATCCAATAGGTCGTGATAGTAGGGTACTGGGTGAAGGCTTGTCTCAGAAACCACTAACTTGAAGTGAAGGTGAATGGACTTCTTATACATGTTGTGCCTCCCAACAAAATAACACTGGTACCCCATGGATCATTGGTGCCAGAGGGGAACGTCAATTCTGGGAAGTGGTACAGAGCAATTGATATATATATATATATATATACTGTATATATGTATATACTGTATATATTCCTACATTGTAAATGAATACTGAAGTCGTCCAGACTATGAAGGAACACATAAGGAATCATGTAGTAAACTTAAAAGTGTTAAACAAACCAAAATATGTTTTAGATTTTAGATTCTTTAAAGTAGACACACAACTGATGTCTCAAACACATTAAGAGGGCAAGAAATGCAAGTCATGAACTCTTGACCAGACACAGCTGTTAACTGAAAGCCATTCCAGGTAACTACCTCATAAAGCTGACTGAGAAAATGCCAAGAAAGCTGGCATCTAAGCAAGAGGTGCCTACTGTGAAAAATGTAAAATATAAACATATTCTGGTTTGTTTAACATTTGTTTGTTTACTAAATAATTCCAGATGTATTTCTTCATAGTTTGGATGACTTTAGTACTAAAATACAATGTAAACATTTTTTTAAATAATGAAAAACCACTGAATGTCCAGATGTTGTGTCCAAACTTTTGACTTTTACTGTATATGTACACAGTATTTGTTGTATAATATGTATTAATGAATGGTGACTGTTTTTGGTTCATAAATCAACACAAAGAATTTCAGGGTAATAACATAAATACAGTAAAAATGTAGCAAGTGTAAAAAAGCAAGTGTACAAGGTTTCAAAAACTTTAGAAGAACTATAGCCAGGCCAGTTCTGCCCTACATTACACTCCTCATTGCCTTCACTGAATCATAAGCACCTTAAAATAACTGTCTCTACTGTCCAGGGAAGGCTTTCTACTACATTTTGGAGCAGTGCTGTGAGGATTTGATAGCATTCAGCAGAAGAGCATTAGTGAGATCAGCATGTTGGATGACCACCACTGCACCTTAGCACAAAAGTATTGGATGGAGCACCATCCTTCCAGAGAACCCTCCACAGCTCAATGCTGGGGGGCTTACTACCACCTAAACCCATGCCTGACATTAGACAAAGTGCCAGTGTGTTCATGTTTATCTGCTCCAGAGAGTCCTATTCTATTGGCAGTACTTCTTGACAGGGAAGTTGTGTGTATACATATGTCAGCAATGGTTGTAATTTAAAGCAGCTGAATACATGCATTAGATGGGGTGTCCACAAACATTTGGACTTATAGTGATTGTGTTCATGGTTAGATGTAAAATACAGCCTGAGAACCACATTATCATGATAAACATATATTCTGCTATATGGTGCATGAGAAATCTGAGATAGATTCCTGCCAAAAGGCACCGCAGGGCTTAAACAGGAGTTGAAAGAGTAAAGAAGACTAAAAAAAGAGCTATTCAGTACACCAAAATTGCTTTCCATTTTGTCTCTGCCTTTGGTGAGGTTCTAATGCTGGAAAAAGAGATCCTTCAATCCAACAGTCTCTTACCCTCTTATTTGAGCACTTCTAGCCTGATGTGTACATTTAGCTCTCAATGTTCTTGCTTTGCTTCAGAGGTAGATCACAATGTGGCAGCAGAGAAACCTTCTCAGCAGTTCAGTGCTGCAGGTCCCCCTGAGACCAAATCTGAACTCTTAAAGCACTCTGCTCCATTTAATTGTAATCGCACATTCCACCCACACATCTCCAGTCTCCCTGTGACACATATCCACATGCGGTGCAGTAAGCGTGGCTCTATTTACCCCACACATGGCCCCCCCGCATCATGTCCGGGCCCCCCGAGGACCTCCATTACGATAAGTGGACAAAAGCAACGGCCCTCTGGAAATGGGAAATTATAGAGATACTACTAACTAGTACAACACACAGCCCACATCATTATTCTTACTGCAATTTAATTCTCACAGAAGAATTATGCAGAATGAATTGGCAATTTAATCTGGCACATTTCCATAAAACGTGTACTCAATACAGTGAAAGAAGATAAACAAAAAAAAAGGAACATGAAGCGATAATGGGTGTGCTGGGTAATAACCATTAGCTTACTTTTAATGGGTCTGTGTTGTAGGAAAAAAGAAAAACACCACAGCATTAATGAACATATGCTCGTTGGTGCTTGGGACTGTGTGTCCTCGACAAATGGAATGTTTTCTTGTCTCCCTCTCTCTCTCTCTCTCTCTCTCTCTCTCTCTCTCTCTCTCTCTCTCTCTGTTTCTAATGCTGCGGCCTCAGACTCAGCTCTTAATGGATCATCATCATGCTAGCGAGGCTGGGATGGGAGCACTTAAACCTGCTCGCTGAGATCTGGAGCCTCCAGCTCATCTGAGAGGCTCCCAACACCCATTATCAGCCCAAGGTTATGGGAGAAACATTACTGCAGCTCACGGGGAAAAAAAAAAACACCCAAAATTGTCTTTCATGTGCATGGAAGAGAACAGAGGTGGAGGAAGAGCATTTCTCAGCTTCTCTTAGTGCTCTGATGTTTTTCTGTCAGGGTTCAATCTTCATCCTACAGATGTGCATATTTGCTGTTTAAACATTTAACAGGACAAAGTGTGTGTAATCTAAGAACATGTGTGCAGATTATTTAAAAGACTGGAGCTTGTGTACTCGTGCTATGAAGTTCAGGCCAAGTTCATAAAACATCCAGGACTCTTGTCACTAGACTTTGCTTCTGTGATTATGATCCCACACTGACCTCTATAGTGTGTATACATTAGTGCAATACTGTGTAGAATGTTTACATTCATATGGTTTTACAGTAACACAGATGGGTTTATTTTATGTATGGAAGGTATACAAACGGAGTTACAAGTTGAGCGTACATTTTGCCATTAAATATCTGATGACAGAATAAAGATCTCCAAAATTAGGCATTAAGAAACTTATACAGCAAATGTTTTTGGTCTAGTTAACATTGAATGTATCCATTATTCAACTTTAGTTTGGCAAAAAATCATGTTTACATATTGTCATGTACCCCAGATGTAGCTAAACAGATAAAGCTATGCTAAGACTGCAGGCTAATTGAATTTGTTTCTTAAACCAGATCAGTTATTTGCAAGTGATCAGATCGGAGCTGCATCTCCAGACATCACAAACATATCTGCTTGGGTTGTTGTGGTAACAACGTAGGCATCAATAATAACAGCCACTCTGGTGATGTGGCTTCAGGGTTGCCAGGTTTGCGCCTTTACCTCAAAACTGGGCTATTTGAGAATGAATTAAATTAATGTCAAAGTAAGATTAAAATAAGATTTAAGAACAGTAAAAAGCAATTATAGTTTTCTCAAATGTCTGTGATTGGACAATTGATTTTGGGTTAATTTCAGTGTTAATTTGGTTAACAATAATTATGACAAAAAAATATTCGTTGACGACCATTTTTTCACAATGAAAACAAGATGACAACTAAATAAAAACTAATATTTTAAAACAGAAACTTTTACTAAAAGTATTAGACTTTTCGTCAACAAATAAAAACAAAACAAAAATGTCACAGAAGGACAAAAAGAATGTAATTGTCCTGTAATTGTCCTGTAATTTTTTTTTAAATAAACCTGCCATATCACATCCTTTATGTCTGACTTTCTCAAAGCACCATAAGCTCCCCTGTCACACTGGTGAAGCTTAACAACACAACGTGCTGACGTCACTCCCGGAGCTTGGACAGAGAAGAAGCGATTTATGGAGTAATTTCACTTTTGCTGCCACAGAAAGCAAAATGGAGTGCAAAGATTGTGGATTTAAAATAATTGGGAAAAACACAATGGACCTCAAGATGCACTTGAGTGCTTGCCACCATTATATGTACGAAAAGGTAAGCTAATGTAGCCAATGTAGCTATCTAGCTAACAGCGATGAATATGTATATCGTTTGATATGTTTCATGTTTTATTTTTGAATTTTTCAACGTCCAAAGAGATATGTGCAATCCGTTATCATTATCTTTGGTGTTTAGGTTCAATAGAACACAAACACATCTAACTGGAGCCGGGAGACATACAGTACATACAGCCTTCATTGCATCTAAAAATATCTCTCATTTAAAATAGCATTACTAAAAATACAACTAAAATTAGATTAAATATGTTAATAATTTTAATTGGCTAAAACTAGACTAAAATGTTTTCAGTCTTCGTCAACTAAAACTAACAATAACTAAATGTGACTAAAACTAATATACATTTTAGTCAGAAGTCCAAGACTAAAACTAAATCAAAATCACATGTCAAAATGAACACTGGTTAATTTTAAGCTTGTGTAGGGCCACCTTCTGTCACATAGTGGAATGGAGAACATTTTGGAACCTGGCAACCTGAGACTCTTATTTTGGATCTCAGCACTTTGGTCGAATTTCACATGGTCTTTGTTCATTGCATTGCGAGTGATGTGAAAGGCACTTCTAAATCCGATTTGAGCAGCCGGTACATCTGGACTGTGTACAATCTAGATATGCGAAAAATTGGATTTGGGCTAGGAGTTATAACCTAGCCTAAGACATGTTTGGAATACAAATTTTGCTTTTTAAATCATGAAGCTAATGTTGCAAACAAACATTAGAATGCAGCAGTCACCCAAATCGCTCAAATCAACTCCATGAATAAACTATAAGAGTAGTTCAAATTGCATCCAGATCTTAATTAAGGTGGCACAGGCATGCTGAGGTGCTTTATGACACAGTTGTAGCTGAAAACTAACAGTAACAGGACTGTTCACAAAGCACCCTTAAAGGAGAGAACAGATCTCATACACTCTATGGACAAAAAGTATTAGGACACCTGCTCATTCATTGTTTCTTCTGAATCAAGGATGTTAAACATTTTTACATATTTTGTTGGAGTAACTGCCTTTACTGTCCCGGAAAGTCTCTCAACAAGATTTTGGAACATGTCTGTGAGGATTTGATTGCATTCAGCGACAAAAGCATTAGTGAGGTCACCATTGAGTTCCAGTTCTCCACAGCTCAGTGCTGGCCTTTATATATTGCCCAAGAACTCATATTGGAATATCACAGTGCCCAGATTGAACCCCATTCTACCAAGGGACATGCCTCAGTGTTACCCATAATAACACTATGCAAGCTAAACGTCTGCTTAACTGGACCTGGCTAATGTCTGTAAAACAGTCTACATTACAATCCACTAAGGTCACATTACTAGAGAACAGAAAATGAGGTCAGTTGACACCAGAGTCACAGCCTCCACAGACTGGAAAACAGCATTGAAATGTCAAATCAATATGTTTCACATTGACCTCTTCATGTGTACACACTCTCTCACACAGTCAGACAGGGCATAGCCAGGGGTGATTTTGGCCATCCCCATGTCCTAGAGAAAGAGAGAGAGAGAGAAGGAGAGATACAGACAGAGAAATAGCATGTATAATCAGGAAGTGGGTCAGCCTGGAGAGCATGTTTGAAATGAGCTACTATTGTCAGAGGGCCGCCTGGCATCATCACTAACCTTTAAAACAAAAACACCACTCACACACTGTCTCCTCAACACAAATCTCCACTGACAACTTTGCACGTGAGCTTGGCCTTCTCTCCTTGGCACCTCTCTCTCTCTCTCTCTCCCTCCTGTAAGAGGACAACGAGAGAAGGAAAAGGCATCTGAGGCAGAGCACTAACTTGACTGGAGAAGAAGGGATCTGCTTAAAGTGAGATGGGCTCGAAAATCTCAGCGCTGCCTCAATCCGTCCTCTCCAACATACACCCTAATCCTATTATTCCTGCATGCGGCAGCTCTGCTTGCCCAGTCATTAACTCCGTACTAGCAGCATCCTGCCCTGCCACAAGTTGCCGGGCTGGATTGGAGCTGCTTAGATGGATAGTGGATTTCAGTACACACACCCATCGTACCCCGCCACCCCCCTGCCTTAAAACGCTGTCTCCCCATTCTGAGGATAATCTGCAGAAGAGATGTTAAAGCCACACCTTCTACAGACTCTCAGGCACACAGATTCCCTCAGTAGACATTTACAATCTCACTGCACATTCATTTACCTGCGTATGAGTAGGGCACAGGAGGTGATTCTTATATTTCTATAATTATTATATCTATATATTATTAGGTAATATATAAATAATTATTACTCTATTTGTCTCTTTTTTAACAGCTACTATTTGCACTTCGGGTAGATCTGTCTGTCTGTCTGTCTATCTGTCTGTGTGTCTTTCTGTCTATCTGTCTGTCTATCTATCTGTCTGTCTGTTTGACTGTCTGTCTATCTCTCTGTCTATCTGTCTGTCTGTCAGTCTGTTTATACAGTGGTAACTTGGGATACGAGCAGACCAACATACAAATTTTTTAAGATACGAGCTGTGACTCTGTCTGTATTTTTGTTCGAGATCCGAGTGAAATTTCAAGATACAAGTGGCTGCTGTTAGTTGGCGCATTGGTGCAAAGGTCCAGTATGGGCAGCACAACACCTGCATCTCATTCTTTCTCACGTTACCCTCAAAATCAAGTCCAATCTTGTCCGCTTCACTCCTTCTTGCATACTTTTTGGAAAATAATTGATAGTAAAAATGTTTTAAACTCTTAAACCTATTTAATTTTAATAACATACATACAGTTGTTATGTTAAATACTGTTAATATTATTTCGCGCAGAAGAAAGACCCAGCCTTTCACAGCCCATCATCCGGCTATGTGCGCCGGCCCTGAACATAGATGTGCTTCTGAGTGAAAATTGTGTTTTGTACTGAACTGCAAAGAACAAACTATGGCATCCCATTCTTCAGCGAGTTGCTGAATTTCTTGACAGCAGTCAGATGCTGAAGTTAAATGGGAGAAGAGAGATTTTATTGTACAGCACGCACTATGCCTCTACGCAGTACCTCATGCATTGAATTCCCCACAATTTGAAAATGCTACAGTGAGAATTTTACGCTAATATTTATTGGATCTGTATCTGAAATTGAAATATTTTGTTATGCATTGGTAAAGTGTATATATGTGTTTTTCTTATGGTCTTTTTGTCCATAATTTAGGATGGTTTGGGGATGTTTCACAGGGATGGAATGGATTAAATCTATTTCAGTTATTTTAAATGGGAGAAATTTGTTTGATATACAAGTTGACTGATTTAAGAGCTCTGTTACAGAACAAATTAAACTCATATCTCAAGGTACCACGGTATATCTATCGGAGGACCTTCTCATACAATAATAAAAAAAAAGTTAAAGACACATTTGCAGGTTCGCCTCTCAGCGCTGTGGTCTTGGGTTCGAGTCCGCATCTGAGTGGAGTTTCTATGTTCTCCCCGTGTCTGCGTGGGTTTCCTCCGGGGTCTCCGGTTTCCTCCCACAGTCCAAGAACATGGAGGTCAGGTGAACTGGATACTCTAAATTGTCCATATGTGTGTGTTTGTATGTGTGTGTGTTTGTGTGTACACCCAGCAATGGACTGGCGCCCTGTCCTGGGCTTGGTTGAATAGTGTAATGTCCTGCCCTGCGCCCAGTGAGGGGGTAGGGGACTAACCGCGACCCTGATAAGGAATAAGCGGGTGTGATAATGAATGAATGACAAACCGGATTCCAAAAAAGTTGGGACACTAAACAAATTGTGAATAAAAATTTAATGCAATAATGTGGAGGTGCCAACATCTAATATTTTATTC
>BRDA01035924.1:23307-40472 GCA_036984385.1 Crenuchus spilurus | reverse complement strand
AGTTTAATTTATAACATATAGTGGAGTGAATCATGAAATGAAAAAACAACCAGTGCACTCGTAACCCTTGGGTGGGACCAGGTACAGTGGTATGTCAAATTGTTTGGCTTCACGTAATCACAGTACTGCGCCTCAAAGCGTATTTTAGCTCTATTTTACGATGTAAGGCAAAGAGACATGGGGAAGCGCTTAGCAGACTCTCCGCTGGTACCAGCGTAGAGTCTCGTGACCAGCTTGCATCAGTTGATTTCTGATCAGAACGTGGCGAGCTGCGAGCCTGAGTGACGACAGCAGAGAAGTAACATAGTCAGGCTTTATAGCCCCCCGTCTGTGCTCACAGAAGCTGGAGCAAGCCCCCCGCTCAGCGCACAGTCAGACTTCGGGCTCTTGCGCCTAAATCCAGGGTCTTCAGCACTATTGGCAATATATATGAAGAAAAGCGCAGAGCCCTGAAAGGAGAGAATGTGGAAAAGCTGTGCTTCCTGCACTACAACTTGACACTTTTGAATTGGCAGTATTAGAGCTACAGTATAGTAAATTTTGTTCCTTCTGTTTCAGTTTAAATGACTATTTTATTTTATTGACCTTTATTTATTTTATTTTATTTTTTACTTATTGACTTATTATTATTATTATTATTATTATTATTATTATTATTTATTAAATTGTTGCACTGTACTGTTCCCTGAATGTTTTGTTTTCAGGCATATGTAAAAGATTGACAATGTTTTTATTTTATGTATTTTTCTAAAAGGTTGTAAAATGTGCAGTTGTGTTTGTTCTAAACAGGTCTTCAATATGTTACATTTGTAATTTTTATGTTACATTATTTATTATTATGTTCAAATGAAGCACTGTTTTACTTTTGACAATAAAAGTATTTGAAACAAGTTATATGTTAAATCTTCATTTCCATTTTTATGTATATAAATGAATACAAATTGTAAAAAAAATATCGGCCGATATATCGTTATCGGTATTTTCTTCCTCTTTATTATCGTTATCGTATCGGTCACCCCAAAATCCATATCGGTCGGGCACTAGTTTACATGTTAATTAGTTCTATTCAAAAAGGTCTTTTTTACTAAATTAATCAACTTCAGAAGATAATTCACATGAAATGTGTCTGACATTTGTGCGTTGTTGACAGACACGTCCAGCAGTGAGGCACTGCTGCAGGAAATAGTTGATGAATTCCACACCAGCCATGGACATTACTCTGCTTGTTGTTATTATTTTTGGTCCGAGCTGAATCATATAAGAAGTAAAAAAGGAAGCCTTTCCCTGCTAGCATGTTTTGTTCAATTTCAGCAAAGTCCAGAACATGTTAACTAAATACAAACGGACATTACAGCAGAGCACGATATGTTAATACATCATCCTGTGCACACAGACAAACCCCTCTGCAACAACTAATTAACAGGCGGTACCGGGTCAAATGCCTCCAACAACAAAAGACAGAAGATTCCATCAGGCTTCTGGCTCAAACCCAGCTTTTCCATCAGCACATTTAGTACTAACATCACTCAACCACCCAGCCACCGAAGACCTGGACTAGACTAAGAGCATCTGGCACACACCCAGGGCAGGATTTCCTGTCTCCTGATCTCTGTTCCTCACCTACCAAAGAGTTCTGCATATGGTACCTAACATTCAAACACAAACAGTCAGGAGACGAGCACGGACATACAGACAAGAATAGGAAGTGCACTGGACATACATAAACAAAACTATTAAGAGAGTCAGTAGTCAGTTCTCAGCATAATTACTGATTTCCATTCACAGCAGGACTGTAAGTTAAATTCACAGCAGGTCAAAGTGTTAATAACATGTTCATGTGAGAAATGTTCCATCATAATGACGTTACAAACTCATTCAGAGCCAATCTCACTCAGATCAGTGAGATTATCATTATTGTTCTGTTTAAACAGAAGAACAATAAAACTCCACTGATGTGGGACGTTTATTCACTTTCGTGTGTTTTCTTGTTGCTAAATGAGTTCCAGACTCAAGTTTACTCAGTTTCAGAGTAAACATCCATGAATGTTCAGCTTTGAAGGAGAAAGTTGCTGCTTAGAAAATATGTCATATTGGATCATTTTCCTCAATAAATAAATGAACAAGTATAATATTTGTGTCTCATTTGTTTAACTGGGTTCTCTTTATCTACTTTTAGGACTTGTGTGAACATCTGTTTATGTTTTAGGTCAAATTTATGCAGAAATATAGAACATTCTAAAGGGTTCACAAACTTTCGAGCACCACTGTGGAAATACACCTACCACCACCTACTGGGAGGCTGAAAGCATTGGCGTGTTTATAGCACCTGAATCTAATACCACTAAAATTATTAATTTAACTGATAATTCACATACATTTAACATCTATAATGATGATGTTATTTATTGATCTTACGTTTGTCTTATACGGGGACACAATAAGCTTCATACAAAAATATGCCTCAATAAGCTAAACATGTAATTCTGCATTAATGATGTAGATATATCACCCTGCAGACATTTGATCTGACTGTGATTGTTGAGTCAGCAATCCTACATTTCACACCCTTCTATTCAATTAGATTGTTAGTACAATTTAGAATTATTTTTAAAAGCTTTTTCTGGATGTTTGTGTGTAAAATTGCTGGAGAATTTTCTGGTCAAATGCTTTATTGATTATTATCGACTGTAATCAATAAAACGGCTCATTTGCCAGCTTCACATCAATGCACTCCAACACCCCTGTAACGTAATGCCATCCTGGCTTTAGATACGCGTCTTACTAACATACTCGCTTAAGTCGCTGGCTCCAGTCATTATAGAGGTGACCCAGGTCTCCTGCCATCTGCCGGAGCGCTTGTCTCCTCTGAGCTTCTGTCTCAGCGTGAATGAGGTCCCCCAATCCCTCCACCTCAGTCAGGTCCAACTTCCCAGCGTGGAAGGCCCGTCGGGTAAACTCACCCGCCTCTGCAGGCCGGAGCCCAGGCAGACTTCCTGGGGTATAAACACAGAACGATGAAGAATTAAATTAATCTGAACTCAGCGGTCTGCAGCTTGGTCCTGGTGAGTCGTTCTCCAACACAGTTTAGTGTGTCTGTGTGTGTGAACAGACAAATCACCAAAATGTGATGGACAGCAGCTCTCCTGGACTCCAGATATACAGTCATTCCTAAATTAGAATATCACAAAAAGTTCAGTTTTGCTCATGTTGTCATATAGTTTATATGGATTTGTAGTAAAGTGACACATTTCAAGGTTTTGTTGTGTTTTAATATTGAACAATATGGCTTATAGCTCATGAAAATCAGAAATACAGAATCTCTAATTAATAGAATATTTAATAAAAGCAGCACAACACAAAAACTTTCAACCAAAGTCAGAGCTGCAGCTTAACATAAAGAAAGAGGGGGAAAGAAAGCCTTCAGAAAGGCAGTAAAAGCTTCAAAGAAAAGGGGAAAAGGGCAATCTTCTGTTTATTTGTTGGTAGGAGGAGGACACTGCTGAAAGGAGTATTAAGGATTGCAGTGAAGGTTACAATCCTCTGTGTTCATTTCTGTTTGAGCTGAATTAATTATTCTCAGTTTACAAGCTCGCCCAGCGTATCTTCTGCTCTTTTCTCCCCTCAGCGTTCCTCACCAGCTTTGTGTGGCTCAATGAGTAATGCTGCTGATCTTCAAGTTTAAGTCAATATCCCTGCCGCTGCTGGTAAACACTGTTTCCCATCTTCTCCTCTCTCTTCCTACATAATCAAAAAAGCTTTACACACATTTTCACGCCCTCACACACATCCTTATTTCATAGAACCTGCTTCTTCAATGGGTCTCCTCCTCTGAGCTTGACTCCACCCCCATTGCCCCACCACATACTGATCAACATTAAATTACAAAAGGCTTTATATAATAAATATAAAAGATCACAGTTTAGCTTTCTGAATTATGAACAGTGAACTTTAACACTCATTTTGACTGCATGTCTGTAACTTCAGTCCTGCAGAGTTGGCCAGTATGAATGATTCAGTAATGACTGTACATGTGAAGTTAGTGTTTAACTCTTCACTGCCACCTTGTGGTTACATCAAGTGCTAGAAAACCTACCAAGGGCTTGTAAGACTCCACTAATAACAGCCGGTCCTCCATGTATGTGAAACTCTGCAATGTCTTCTCCAGTGAAGCTGTGAGGGCCTGAAGAGAAGCAGAACATGCATTTTTAACACACAACAGTTCAGCCATGTCCTGATCTGCGAATCTAGAGTTATGTAAATATCACACTTATCAACTCATCACTATCCATCCTCTTAACCAACCTGGTCAGGGTGATGGGGAGTCCCCATACCCCTTCATCTGTCACTGGGCAGGGCATTACACTATTTTAACTGTAGCCAACCAATCCACACCTAAACCTAGTCATCTTTGTCACATGATCATACAATCACGTTTATTGTTATTTATTCATTTATACACTTTAGTTATTCTCCTTATTACCATTAAGCCTCTGTCTGTTTACTCTATTACATTATATATAAAAAGTGTATGTGTGGATCACTCCCAGCACTGCAGTGACACTGATGTGCTGGTGGTGTGTTAGTGTGATGTTGTTAAATACCTCAGTGTCACTACTGCAGTGAAAATGGTGACCAGCCAACAGTGTCAGCACTAGAGGACCAACACAAACTGTGCTGAGCTGCTGTCTCTGACTTTACATCTACAAGACCAACAAGGTAGGTGTGTCTAATAGAGGACAGTGAGTGGACACAGTGTTTAACATCTCCAGCAGCTCTAACACACCACCACCACATCAGTGTCACTGAGAATTTGGGAGAAAAAACACTATAGTCTAGCTGGCACATTCCAATCATTCAAAAAAGTGAAAAACGTAAAAAATAAATGTTTCACAAACCCGGAAACCACAAGACCAGTCCACGGTCCAGCACCTCCTTGGTCTGAGGGTTCAAGATGCTGCGGAGGAGAGCTGTACGAGGTGAAGGGAGGACATCCTTTATGCCGGCCATGCTGCGGACAGCTCGGGCTGCAGCTGGACCACTGACCCGCACCACGGCCACTCCACACCGACCCTGCCCCGAGGACAGCGCGAAGACCGTATCAACAGGACCAGCGGAGCTGCTGAGTGGGGAAGTGAACCTAAAACCATCTCGTGTTCTGCAGAAAATCAGCAGATGTTATTCACTGTCATCTTTCACTTATTCAGCATCTCAGCTTTTCATTTATAAGCGTCTTATTTTAATTTTCTGTTACACCTTAAATAGTGCAGCTGTTAGTCTGACAAAGATGTAACCTCTCACCATGTCTGCTCAACACCTTAGAACCAATGATGAGAAAAGCACTGAAGGGATTTATGGGAGGATACAGGATTGATGGAAGGACTATTAACAATCTCAGATATGCAGATGACATCGTCTTATTGGCCACATCAAAAGAACAACTATTAGAGCTGGTGAGCCACGCTGACAAGGCTGAGAAGGAATATAACATGCAGATCAATGCAGCTAAAACAAACGTGATGACAAACACTGAAGATATACTGAAGATCACAGTCGAAGGAAGACTTCAGGAACAAGTAGACTCTTTCACGTATTTGGGATGCAGAGTAACAAAAGCTGCAGACTGTGCCAGTGAAGTGAAGACAAGAATGGCTATGGGCATGTTGGTGATGGTCAAATTAACAAAGATGTGGAAAAGCAAGTCAATTAGCACCAACACCAAACTAAGACTGATGAAAGCCTTGGTCTGGCCAGTAGCTACATATGGATGTGAAGCCTGGACACTGAAGAAAGAGGAAGAAAGACGTATTCAGGCTTTTGAGAACAAGTGCATCAGGAAGTTGCTGAAGATCTCATGGATGAAGATGATGACCACTGAGCAAGTCTATGAGATGCCAGAACTGAAAAGGAGTTACTGATGCACTTTAAATCACGAAGTTACTTTACTTTGGTCATGTGATGAGGTGGCACATGACAGAATTGTAGGAAGTGTTATAACTGGACTTGCGGAGGTAGACCAAAAATAACCTGGATGGAGAACATCAATGTTGTATGCTGTTAATATTTATTCATTTATCCACTCATTCATACATCTTGCTGCTAATCTCCCCATGCCGTGCTCAATCTCTGAACATTGTACAGTCTAAATAAAGATAAATGTCTGATAATAATCTAGATAAAGTTATCTACTTTATATCTGTATATACTCATAACAAAACTTTTATATTTATATAAAACTACTGCACTGGGTAAAACTGGGACCGTGGGAATGTAATTTCGTTCCACCTTATGTACTACATGTGATGCGAATGACAAAGTTTCCTTGAATCCTTGAACATCAAGACATGGACTGGATTATCAGGTGCTAGCCTGTTATAAAGACACAAGAGACAGTTGGCATTGGAGAGAAGTGACTCGTCTGTGCAGCCTACCATCGTGAAGCCATTACGGCGTGTGACATGACATACACAGAATAACACGAATCCGTCCACGCGCCTGAATTGAGCTTGTGCACTATTTAAGGTCGAACTGAAAAAAATAACTTTGTAATCACACAGACCTGATCACGCTTCTGAAGAGAGTGCTTCTCCAATAGCCACCAAATATCATCGCAAACTTTGTTTATTACTTCACTGTTAAATCAGCTGTTAGACTAATTGTATCTTTTAAGGGGTTTAACATAATTTCGCCTGTCGGACTGTTTCTATCTGCATCGCGTTTTACAGTTCATGTTGAGCTAAGTCAGGGTTGCCAGGTCTAAAATAATCACCAGCAAATGTGTGGCAGTAAGCACTGCCATAAATCTGAAACTAGTCCAAAATCTAAAGCGTCCAGTCACAGTAAATATTCTGTTAATCACATATATTTATTTGTAATACGATTCTATTAAACTGTTTTATTAAATATTACTGATCCCATAATAATGATTTTATAATAAATTTAAATTGTTTTGGTTAGTTTTTTTTTTTATTTAAACATGTTATCTCGTCCTTCATCTCTGGTCTATATTTTCACATTCCTGTCAATCCTATATATTAGGAAGTCTATCTAATACATCTTCATCATGTACTCTTCACCATCACATGTTCAGTGTCTGTTTTAATTCAGCAGGGTTTCATTATTATACAGACTATTTATTCATTTTCTACTGTTACTGTAAGAGAGTTGTGATTAATTTTGGCTTAAAAACAGCAAACCTGGCAACTCTGACCTCAGTTCTCACGTGTGAAGTAAGTTCCTTTTTAAATATGCACCCAGTTTGTTGTTGGTTTTCTGGTGAATCTCATTGGTCAGCGTCATCAACTACGTAAATCTTAGACTGCTGTGATTGGCTATTTGTGCTATCCTTGAAATTAAGTACCTCCCTCTGTGCTCTCGCCTAATGTGTCCGTGTTGACACCGTATACGAAACGTATGGCCCGCTTCTTTTAACCTAACGTAGAGGCTTCTTCACGAATAAAATCTAAAAAGAGTTACAAGCCCATATGTGCCATTTATATAAGAAGTAGACGCACAGTATGATACTTTTATTTTTAAATGAACTATTATCTCATTATTTTGACATATTATATTAGTTTTGAGATGTTATTGCATGTAGTAATGACTTTGCATTTAAAAATTACTAATCTCCAAAAATAACAATGTAGTATCTCCAAATAAATAGATCATGGACCTACAATGGGACATAACAGTGAATAAAATGTTGTTGTCGTTAATTATTTTAAGTACTTTGGTTTCCACACAGAATAGCATCCACACGTTTCTGCACAATATTATAAAAGATAATGTGCTTCCTCATTTTCCATGGTTCAAAAGTCTGATGTTAAAAGTGTAATCAGGACATTTATTATATTTTAATATTAGTAACATGGTGGTTTGGGTGTCTTTTTGAGTCCCCATCTGCAAGGGTTTCCTCCCACAGTCTAAAAACATGGAGGTCCATTGAACTGGGCCCTCTAGGTTGTCTTTTTGTGTGTGTCCATCAATGGAATGGTGCCCTGTCCTTGTTAAATTAGTGTAATGCCCTGCCAGTGAGAAGTGCTCACTGCCACCCTGACCAGGATTAAGTGTTAAAAAAATGAATGGATGGTTGTTTACACTGATTATTGCTAATAATAATCTAAAATACATTGAATTTAAACTTTTTTTTTACTAACAAAACAAATTTATTACACAAAACCAAACAAAGAAAACTATGAGCTCTTTAAAAATAACAGAAGTGTGTCAAATGGATAAGTGTTATTTTCTATAACTTTGTTTAAGGAATTATTGGATTTTCATTCATGCTTATAAAAAATAATTGTACTGTAACTTGTTTAGAAAAAGTATGGAATGATACACTGAAACCAACAATAGACCAAAACAGGAAGAGAACAAGATATAACGCACAAAAGAGTAAATACACAAGGATACATTAGGAGACTGGATTAGATGATAGCAGTCCTCCTGATCATCCTACATACCAATTTTACATCAGCAATAAAAGTATACACAGACATAAAAATCACATCATTGCTGACATGCAGTCATTCAATATAAGAAAGGGGGGGGGGCTCTCTCTTCCCCCACTATGCCCCCAGAAACCCCAACACTGTTGGTGAGCCCCCCAACCAAGCAAGCCCTGGTTAGATACCCTGTCTGATGCCCCTGTATTGCCCCTTTGACACAGTAACTGTTTTTTTTTTTTCTATGATTCAACTTAAATGTGTGAGAATAAAAAAAAATTATCACAACATAATTTAATTAGTTTAATATTACAACATTTTTATATGAAGCACTTTAAACTTTGGACTGTAGACTAACATTTCCACCAATCAGATTGACAAAATAAGTGTTTTTTATTGTCTGTTTCAGATAAGCACCTAAATAACAACAACAAACATTTGATATTCTGAAAAATGTTAAATGCCAGCTACAATTATCATTAAAGTTAAAAAAAAAATCAGTCAACCTCAACTTTATACTGTTTAAAAAGGTTTCAGTCCAAGATTAATATCCACACACACTCCACCTGTGACCTGCTCCACCTACACACACTCCACCTGTGACCTACTCCACCTACACACACTTCATCTGTGACCTGCTCCACCTACACACACTCCATCTGTGACCTGCTCCACCTACACACACTCCACCTGTGACCTGGTCCACCTACACACACTCCACCTGTGACCTGCTCCACCTACACACACTCCACCGTGACTTGCTCCACTTACACACACTCCATCTGTGACCTGCTCCACCTACACACACTCCACCTGTGACCTGCTCCACCTACACACACTCCACCTGTGACCTGCTCCACTTACACACTTCATCTGTGACCTGCTCCACCTACACACACTCCATCTGTGACCTGCTCCACATACACACACTCCACCTGTGACCTGCTCCAACTACACACACTCCATCTATGACCTGCTCCACCTACACACACTCCACCTGTGACCTGCTCCATCTACACACACTCCACCGTGACTTGCTCCACTTACACACACTCCATCTGTGACCTGCTCCACCTACACACACTCCATCTGTGACCTGCTCCATCTACACACACTCCATCTGTGACCTGCTCCACCTACACACACTCCATCTGTGACCTGCTCCACCTACACACACTCCATCTGTGACCTGCTCCACCTACACCCACTCTGTGTGCTGAGGTCTTTGAAGCTATTCAGATCATTGAGCCTCAATGCAGAGGTTGCGAGACAGGAGGATAGTGAGTAAGCAGAAATAATATGGCTTGGCTTCCTCTTAGCAGAGAGAGAGAGAGAGAGAGAGAGACAGAGAGACAGAGACAGAGAGAGAGAGAGAGAGCGAGAGAGAGAGAGAGAGAGAGAGAGAGTGTGTGGTAGCTGCTGGTTAGTACAGATGAGTATATGTGGACTATTCAGTGGTGAGTTCACACTTTTATAATAAAATGATTTAGTGCTGTGTTTGTGAACTCTTTAGAATGGTCTATATTTCTGCATAAATTTGGCATAAAACATCATCAGATTATCACCGACGTTCTAAAAGTAGATAAAGAACCATTAAAAAATGAGGCACAAATATTACACTTATTTACTGTGGCTGTAAGTGCACTTTTTTCTAAATAAACAAAGAATAAATAAAACAACAAGACCAATATGTTGCTATGTTTTATATGCTCTAAAACATTAGACTGTGTACAGTCAATACATATCATCATACAGGAGCTGTGATTCAATATATTATGATATTGTAAACAAGGTGATAAGGAGATTATTTATAATTCATGTTTTGCAAACATTAGATAGCTGTTGCCATCAGTAATAATCTTAATCCACTCTTAGCCTTTTTACACTAAAGTGAAGTGGGTTCTGTTCCTGTACACACACCTAATTTTGAACTCTATGGCATTTTCCCCCCAAAATAAATGGGTTCAGGAACCTGAAAAGTTCCCAGTTGGATCCAGAAGAGCTGTAGCTTTTTCAGCGCAAACTTTGCCAACAGCTGTGGACGTGTCAAGTTGTAGAGAAAAGATATTCACAGACTGTTCTGTTATACTGAAGAAACACAGTTTGTAGAGTTTGTTGTTGTCTGGACTTCCGTGGTGTTGCTAAAAAGTGCACAATCACTGACCAACATGCTGGCACAAAGAGGAAACCAACCTCTACATTTAACCCATCAGTGCAGTGAAACACACATGCACACACGCACACGCACACACACACAATCAGGTGTTGCATTTGAACTAAACGTGAAAAAGATTCTGGGCTTTGCTACAAGCGTTGAGGTTACAGTACGAGCAGCACCAGGAGCTCTGTTTACTGTCCTTTATTATCTATTAAGTTCTGGTGTGACACCCTCATTAATGACACATCATCGGTTCTGATCAGCACAGTGTTTTAAGAGTCCTGAACAGAACCCTTCCAGAGATTATTTGGAGAAAAGTCGTATCTGTTTTTTGTGTAAATATAAAATGTCCAACCACAGTTCAAACTGGCAGGTTGTTACACCGGTGGGGGCGTGGCCAAGTCCCCTTATTGCGTAATCCTGAACCACTCTTTACATTTTTTTGTTTACAGACCCAGACAGCCCAATAAACAGACTGAGTGTAATTTTTCCAAAGTCTGTGGGTTTGAAAGTGATTTTCCCCAATAATACCTCCCCTTAATCACTTTCAAACAAAAAAATAAAACGCTTAAAAACAATGTAGGGAGAGAGAGTCCTCCTCCTCCTTCTCCTCCTCCTCCTCCTCCTCCAGAGTAAAGTGTCTCTCTCCTCCCAGCGCCGCTCCACCTGCTCTTCTCCCCGCACACACACACGATGTCCGGCAGCCCGTCCTCTGCGCTCCGCTCCGATTAGCCGTCCGATCAGCGCCGGACGCTTCTGGGAGTGAACACAGCGCCCTGCAACCCGAATTAATCTGGGAAACAGCAGCACTCCCCCTCCCTGCTTCTCCATCCCCGTCCCCGCAGCATGCCCGACACCACAGCAGCGTCCACCGGCAGCAGCGGCGATGCAGACGGCTCCAGACACCGAGGCCGACCACAGGCAGCCGGAGTCGGAGACGCGGAGCAAAGCGCCCCCTGCCCGCCACCGACCTCCGGCGTTCTGGGTGAGTTATGCGTTTTTTCACGGCAAAACTGCAGAAACAGGGAGCGTGTAATGATCCGCTGTGTACACACACACACACGCACACCGCCTCCTTTTGTCTCTGTTCACACTAAACACACTGTAGGATCTCAGGCCTGGAAGGTCAGCGGCTGTTGTGTGTATGACCGGGTGAGTTACACTGTGAGAGACGCCTGCGGGACACTTCGTGTCTGATTCCTGTTTATTAGCATTTTCTGCATGAAGCTTCTTATTCATAAGCATCTTATTACAATCCCACAGTTCCACCTTAAATGCTGCAGCAGTTTCGTTCAGGCTCCTCGAGCTCTCTGTAGTAACTGCTGCAGCATTTAAGGTGGACCGGAGGAATTGGAACGAGCAGCTAAGTTGACAGGTTAAGTTTTTGGGCCGGTTCTGGGTGTGCAGTGATGTGCCAGCTGGTCTGTGATGCTCTGTGTTAGTGCGCAGTGTGATGCAGCCCAGCTAAAGCCGAGACATCTGTAGTGTAAAGGACATTCAGATCTCTAGATCACAACTCCGGATGCGAGAGTGTGTGACGTCATGCGCATGATGTCATTGTGGTACAGAATCACCTGATGGGTGCAGGTATGGTCGACTGTGCTGCAAGGTGGCTTTTGGGCTTCAGCTCGGCTTTGTGTAGCCTCTGTCAGTGATGGTTTGAGGGGGAGCCAGTGGGCCCTGGATTGAACCATGTTGATTATGATTGTTTACCAAAGAAAAGCCAATGTGGCGATATAATACATACATCAGGATAGAGGGGACACCATCCAGTATATTACAATATATACAGCCATATCAAAACATTATAACCATCTACCTAACACCCTTGACTGAGTGTTCCCTCAGTGCTGATCTCTGACACTCTCCTCGTTGCTTCTGTGATCATTATAGAGGTTAACTGGTTCACTGTGGTGAGTCAATTGCTCTGGGCCATCAATGCCACATGGGGCACCACTGTTATGCTGTTAGGAGGCACTCAATATACGAAAAGCCCATTCTCAGTGCAGCTTCACTACAGCAGCTCTAGAACATCTCACACAGTTAGTGGTTTCTGAGATGCTGCCTTCACCATGCTTCACAGGTACACTATTATCATGTACATCAGTCACTTCATGTCCTTTGTCCATGATGATGGTTTTACACTCTGATACAACTGACTGGTGTGCTTATTTATACGGTAAACCCTTTTGTGGCATTTGTGCCGTCCCAGGCCGAGTTAATTCCTTTTAATGTTGATACTGTTTGAATATTAATTCTCAAAATTGCTAATTATATTCTAATAATCTGGTTTTCTGATTTTCATGATCTACAAGCCAAAATGATCAACAATAAAACTAAAACAGGCTTTAAATGTCCTGAATGTAAACAACAGTTTAGCTTTTAACATAAAATCATGAACACAAATGAACTTTAACATAATTGTCATTTTTGAGAAGCTCTGGTATGTAGTAAAGTCTGTCTGACAGCAAACTGAGAATAATGGCTGACAGTAAAGAAAGCACTTCAGTAAGACACCTTAGATTTGGGCTTTTTTTGTGCTCAGTGGGTTTCCAGTTAGATTGTGAAAGTGGTGTAAATACATATTTACAGTGTTTGTTATGCTGAAATGTCTGAATTCTACAAAGTTCTGATTATAGACTACACAGACGTCCCAAAATCAGAGTTTACATGGTCTTAAATGTTGTGTATCTGTGTGTTTATATGCACTTAATAGTCCAATTCTAATCAGATGTCTGCACTTATCTGCTTATTCTGGTGTAAACAGTTACTGTGATTAAAGTCTATTAATCTGATGAGGAGCTGGATTTATGCTGAGTAATCCGATCTCTCGGACTCTCGTTCTGATTCCTCAGTCTGCTCATGTATGTAAACAGGCCGCAGTACCACAATTAAGCCAGCTGTGTTTAAAACAGCACCACGACACACCAACTAAACACTTCTGGAGTGACTCTGATGATGTTCATATTTATAAAATGTCACAGAATAAAGTTTTGCTTTTACGTGACGTTTACTTCACGGCTTATTCTGCGAGTTTAATGACTGGTTGTAAAGCAGAAGTCAGAGGTTCTCATCATCTGATTACTGAAGTGCATGTGAATGTACAGGGGTTAGACAATAAAACTGAAACAGCTGTCATGTTAGTGTGGGAGGTTTCATGGCTAAATTGGACCAGTCTGGTGGCCAATCTTCATTAATGTCACATTGCACCAGTAAGAGCAGAGTGTGAAGGTTCAGTTAGCAGGTAAGAGCACAGTTATATAGTATATTACAATGCACACAACATTATGGTGACATACCAGAGTTCAAAAGAGGACAAATTGTTGCTGCACGTCTTGCTGGCGCATCTGTGACCAAGACAGCAAGTCTTTGTGTCTAAATATTATTGAGCCACTTTGGGGTGTTTTGGAGGAGCGAGTCAGGAAACGTCTCTCCAGGCTGTCTCTCCAGGCCTGAATGAGCATAGTGGACTTCAGTGAGTTGCCAAGTAGCTTTGTCACGTTCCTGCTTGCTCCTGGTGATTGTGGTCATATCCATTCACAGTGGGAACGTTTCCCAAGCCCAAGGTTAGACCAGTCAGTGCCCAAGGTTAGACCAGTCAGTGCCCAAGGTTAGACCAGTCAGTGCCCAGGGTTAGACCAGTCAGTGCCCAGGGTTAGACCAGTCAGTGCCCAGGGTTAGACCAGTCAGTGCCCAGGGTTAGACCAGTCAGTGCCCAGCATCAGAAGCTGCCCGAGTTCATTGGTGGTGAATCTGAACTGACAGTTTCCTGCCTCCTGTCTCTCTTGGATTGGCAAATGAGTCGCTGCCTCTTTTATATTGTTTACAGTTCACGGCCGGTGTACCAGAGCTGCTCTGTCTTGGCCCGTCATGTCCACCATCAGCATTGTCATCATCACTTCTGATTTGTTTGTTCTTCTAGTCCAGCTGGGTCGGCTGCTGGAGGGACGAAAGGATTGTGTCTGTTTCCCTGTCATGTGAGTGAAGGCTCTCAGGGTATGGAGGGGGGAGGAAGAGATGGAGGTAGACCCTCCCTTTGGCTGATCCGGTGTACATAACAGAACTAGTTGTTGGATTGGCAGGACAGAGTCCAGCTCCGGGTCAGTCTGTTTAGAAAATATTGAGAGGAGGGTGAGAGCTCTGTTAATGGCCCATCTCTCCTGAATGCTTCCAATGTCACTGCCCCAAAATTTTGCTCCTGTTTTCTCTTCAACCTTGATCTGTTCCTTTGTACATAGTTGCTCCCTCAGCAGCGCTGAAGCTCCTTTTCGCAAGAAATCCACACTTCTGTACCCGTCAGTCTGATCTAATCTCCCTTCACCATCATTCACCTGCAGGACTGTTATATTCACACTATCAGCAGCACATCCTGTCAGCACTGCATGTGTTAGTGTTTCCAAGTTTGCTCTGTTCTTCTCATGCTTCCCATCTTACTTTATATGTAGAGATCTTTTCCTCAGTTTTCTCTTGAATCCAGTTTAACTCATATCTCACAACTAGTCCATACTGACCTCCTCCTAAGACCCTGTGTCAACACTACTGCTGAGACCCGACCACAGGATTCATCCAATCTTGCATTAATTCTCAAACAATGTGCCTCTTCACATGAATATTAATCAAGGTTTAGCTTGTTTACCTGATATAAGGTGAATTTGGTCAGTTAAACGCTGTGTCACTGAGAAATCACAGCAGTTGAGTCCACCCAGTGATCCAGTGATGCCAAGATTTGTTGAGGAAATTGAATAAACAAGGCTACGCTGTAGCTAAACACTAACTAACGCTTGAGATGAGAGATCAGTGATACCCTCACTACCCTCTAGAGAGCCTTTTTATATGTATACATGTACTGTACAGTTTATTTAGTGCTCAGAGACATTCCTTAAAAGGTAGCAAATCTTAAAATGATAACTTACTTGAGTCTCTCGGACAGAAAAAAGAGAGTGAAACAGGAAATATGGTTTAACAGTTTGAGTACATCCAGGCATGAGTGTGTACAGCTTCTTCACATACATACAGAGAGCAGACAAACTGGTAATCCACTCATACACAGCAAACAACTCTATATAAGCTTAAATACTCGCTATTTGCATGTTTCCCATCGCAGGTTCTCTCAGTCAGAAGTGTTGAATGGCTGCCAGTGTTGGCCTCCAAATTCCTCTGATCTGATTGAGTATCTGTGGATACACTAGAACAGCAAGTCCAATCCAGGATTTGTTTCTAACATCTTCAGAGGTCTTGTAGAGTGACTCGGTTAGTCAAAGCTGTTTTGGGAAAACAAACAGCACATTAGTAAATTGGTCATAATGTTTTGGCTCATAGGTATATTCCAGTGTGTATGGTAAATCTCTACATTCATTTTATAGTGTTTATTTGAACATTTGATGGATTTGAATCCACCCCTGGTTGACTTGGGGTTGGACACTGAAAACCTTAAATGCAGTGCCAGCTAGTTGGCACATATTCCTGGATATGGTGGTTTCCTGGTGTATTATTGTATTTATGGACATGAGGATGAATTTGTTTTGGATGTATACAGCTCTTTAGAACAGAGTACATTAAAAAGACCAGATGTACTGTAGGCCTGTTCTAGCACTGTGGAGAAACTGAGCTGAAGCGCAGCTTCTGTCCTCGTCTGCACTGTTACTCTACTGAAGGTCATACATGAAGCACAATTCCAGCAGCTCTTGTTATTTGACACCATTAAGAGCTAAATGAGTAGACATTGGAAAGGATGTTAAAGGAGCCAGTGATGTTGGGTATTTCTCTGTGTTTGTAGTCATCCGAGTTTCACCTGAACACCTGTCATTCCTGCACATCAGTCCATCACACACAAAATAAACCTCGCTTAAGCCTGGTTCACACTACAGGACAATCAGTCTGATTCTGATGGATTGACACCCTGTCCTGGCTACATTTAAATAGGTGTAATGCCCTGTCCACTGCCCAGTGAAGGAGTAGAGTAATTCACTGCCACCCAGAACTGGATTAAGGGGTTAAGAAGATGAATGACTGTTGACATTTTTGACTCTTACTATTAGACAGCAGACCGATTCCTATCCCGACAGCCGAGCCGCTGGGCTGGGCTGTTGTGTTGTTGTTGTGCTAAGCTGGGCTGTTGTTGTTGTTGTGTTGTTGTTGTTGTGCTGGACTGTTGTGTTGTTGTTGTGTTGTTGTTGTGCTGAGCTTGGCTGTTGTTGTTGTGTTGTTGTTGTTGTGCTGGACTGTTGTGTTGTTGTTGTTTTGTTGTGTTGCTGTTGTGCTGAGCTTGGCTGTTGTTGTTGTTGTGTTGTTGTGCTGGACTGTTGTGTTGTTGTTGTTTTGTTGTGTTGTTGTTGTGCTGAGCTTGGCTGTTGTTGTTGTGTTGTTGTTGTTTTGTTGTGTTGTTGTTGTGCTGAGCTTGGCTGTTGTTGTGCTAAGCTGGGCTGTTGTTGTTGTTGTGTTGTTGTTGTTGTGCTGGACTGTTGTGTTGTTGTTGTGTTGTTGTTGTGCTGAGCTTGTTGTGTTGTTGTTGTGTTGTCAGGTCGTGTTGTTGTTGTTGTGTTGTTGTTGTTGTCGGGTCGAATCGT
>BRDA01035923.1:0-21804 GCA_036984385.1 Crenuchus spilurus | reverse complement strand
TGTGTGTGTGTGTGTGTGTGTGTGTGTGTGGTGCAGAACACTTTATATTTTTAAATAAGTGCCTCTTATTGTTTTTATGAATAAATAAACGTCACGGGAGCAGCTGTACATTGCCATGTTTCTGATTTTAAATAAAAGTGTTTTGAGGAATAAACATAAACAGTCCAACTTCAGACGTTATTTTGAAAATAAAAAGTTAATTATTCATTTATTATTCATTATTTAAATTAAAACCATGTAAAATTAGGGCTTTATTGAATAATATTAACAAATTACTATGTTAATGATTAATGAACATTAACTTTTCATATTATTTGAACTGCTTTTATATATATATATATATATATATATATATATATATAATTTTTGTAATTTTATATACAATTTCATATTAATTTTAGTATCTTTTCTACAAAAATAAAATCTGTCGACAACATTTAAATATATAATATTTTAGAATTTTTAGATTCAAAATAGAAGTAAAAATTCATGCAGATTCTGATCCAAACTTTGGGAAATTTTTGCAAATAAAAATTATGTAAGAACATCTGACTACACCTTTTTAAAAATGTTTAGATATTTTTTTACAAGGATAAAGGAAATGAACGTGTGTAAAGTTACCTTCCAGAGGGAATCCGGTGCGGGGGTAGTTCTGGCCTGGTGCTGGCCGGACCATGCGGGGAACTGTTCCTGGTAAAGTAGCCATTCCAGCTACTCCAAAAACACAAAAGTTGACAGTTGATCAGTCAGAGCAGAAGACAGATAAGTCCAGCTTCGCTTTCAAAGGAAAAAAACAGACTAGAGCAGTTCCAGCTTCACTACCGTCCAGTCACCCAGGACACAGGGGGAGACAACAGTGCTTCGGACAGAGAAAGACAGGGAGGAGAGCAGGGCAGAGGGGAAGAGGACGGCAGGGTGAAGTGTGTGTGTATGTGTGTGAGTGTGTATGTGTGTGTGTATTGGTGAGCGCTCATGGCTGGGGGGAGTTAAAGTGGCCCAACTTTGGAACAAGATGCGGGAGGGGGGGCGGCCTGCTATTGGCTTTGATAAAGATGGGGCGGAGCCTAAGATCCGAGGACCAATAGAATTAACGAAGAAGGAAATAACACACGCACACACACACACACACGCTGGATCCGAGCCCTCCCACATAGCTAATCAGTCCGCGCGCTCAGGAAATGTTAAATGGCGTTTTCATTCAGGACTGATGGGTGGACGGAGCGCGCGCACACATGAACACACACACACACACTCAAAAAAACACACACACACACACACACACACACACACACACACACACACACACACACACACACACACACACACACACACACACACACACACACACACGCACAAATAAATAAATAACGTTCCTGGGAACTTTACTGTGGAAGTTTCTGGAACATAAAAAAAATTCGTTCAGTTTTCTTTACAGAACGTTTTCATTACGTTTGTAAAAGTGTAAAATTTCCCAGTTCAAACGGCTTTACCACTGTTACATTCCAGGTTGATTTGAGAACGTTAACATTTAGAGGACGTTAGAGTTTAGTTATTTAAACTGCAGCTGTCTGTACTATACAGCATAACCTGCTAACCACTTACACTCACTTACACATCATCATTCCAGACAGGAAGTGAATATGGATGGAGATGAATCATTTCTCTCTTAATCATACTAATGTTATACACTGTTCCAGAGCAGCCCTGAGGAGAAATAACAGAGCTTATTATACAGGACTGCTGTTATACACATCATCTGTCCTTAAACAGCTCTTCTCTATACAAGCTAACAGTTTCACTTACTCCTATAAACACATGCAGACAGTACAGAGAACATTACACCATCACACCAAACAACACGTCTGAACAACAAGCAGAGCAGACTTTATTTAATATGATCTTATGTTTCTTATCCTCTTTTTCACCGTTTACTGTATATATTCTGTCCTTTAAGGAACTGAAAGACATTTTTATAATATGGATTATACTGTACAGATACTGGATGAATGAAACTGTCAAATGTTAAGTGGTTCAATGTTGAACCTTTTTTACAATTTGTAGAATAAATAAATAAATGAATTATTATTATTATTATATATTATTATAAATAATAATAATAATAATAATAATAATAATAATAATAATAATAAAGCAATGCCAGAGAAGCCTTTATTTGAAATAAAATCTAATTAAAATAAAATGCATGCATACAAAATACTTGCACACACACACACACTTCCTGATATTGTATAAAAACAAGTATGTGTGTGTGTGTGTGTGTGTGTGTGTGTGTGTGTGTGTGTGTGTGTGTGTGCGTGTGTGTGTGTGATCACTCCTGGTGGAAAGCAATTTCACAAATAATTTTTTACAACAATTAGACAGTGTGAGGGGGTGAAATGGTGATTTTCATGCTGAAGCTCTGGTGGGTGGGGGGGACTCAGTGTCCGCGCGCGCCGCTCTGACCCTCACAGCTTCGCAGCCCGGCATTAAAGTCCAGCATCAGCGAACACATGAAAGACCAGCAGCACAGCCTTTCAACACAAACCTGCCTCACTGACTTTATAACTTTCTGCCTCTGCTTTTCTCAGCACGATTACAGAGCTCTCACTCTCTCTGTCACTGACTTCTCTCTTTCTCTCTGGCTCTCTAACTCTATCTCTTTTTGTTTTTCTCTCTCTATCTCTGTCTGTCTCTCTCTCTCTCTCTCTCTCTCTCTCTCTCTCTCTCTCTCTCTCTCTCTCTCTCTCTCTCTCTCTCTCTCTCGCTGTCTTTGTGTGTGTGTGTGTGTGTGTATCAGTGGCGTGCGGTGAGGTTCATGGTTGGTGAGGCACTGACTCCATATATATACATATCACCATCTTTGTCTCTCTCTCTCTCTCTCTCTCTCTCTCTCTCAGAGGAACATCACAAGTGTTGAATTAACTTGCTTCATAGTGAAGTTCCATCAGAAATGATCAAGTGTGTGGCAGAAATTACTAAGTTGAACTCAGAAGCTTCTTTAACACTCCAGCTCCAGCTGTTAAAGTGTAGAAACAGTCCAACATGTAAAGTTCAAAAGTTGAACACAAAGATGTTCACACCTTAGTTATTACATTACATAACAAAACAACAGCAGCTGTTATTATTACATAACACAATGCCACAATGCAAGATTATGAAGTTAATAATAAGCATCAGATATATAAAGATAATACAAAGTTATATTCAGCAAGTGTCAATACAGCTGCACTATCAACACAATTTATCACTCAGATTGTAATCATATTCCATGAGCTCTAGATAAGCACAAACAAACCTGTTCTTTTCATAGCACAGGGATGCCAGCAGAGTCATTTTTAACTGATTTGAAACGGGCTGCAGTGCCATTATCAGACAAAGAAAACTCCCATTAAAACTTCCATTCACCTGTCACATATGTCTCCAACAACATCAGCAAAACTAATTGCACACAGGACCAGTTTACACCATTAAGAGCAGCTCAGATGGACACATAGACTGACCATACTTCAATAATAGAGGCCATGTTGATCAGATAAAGCAGATGAACTACTAACATAAACCTTGTGACTGGTCCTCATATCTATACATGTTTATTACTGCAGCTGGGAGAGGGTTTATGGGTTTATGATCATTTTTCTACCTATTAACAGAAGGTGATTTATAAATCATTATGTTCAGCACATCACAAATGAATTTAAATATTTTTTTAAATAGAATAATATAGAAAATATCTCTGTTGGATTTGATCCACTCATACCAACATAACACATACTAACATACCACCACCACGTCAAGATCACTGCAGACTGAGAGTGACCCACCACCCAAATAATCCAAATAATAAATTATATATATATATATATATATCTGATATATATCTATATAATATGATCTAGACTTCCACAGGACAATTATTATTATTATTATTAAAAATACTGTAATATAAAGTGTAAAATACACATTTATCAGAAATTTGTAGTAAACATATTCTCCACAGAGACCTATATCTGTTGCTGCACATAATACTGTTTATTTACTGAATTCAATATACTGGAGGGAGGGGCATACATTTTTCTGTACAAAATTAATTATTAAACAGTAAACATCATCATCATCATCATCATCATATTATTATTATTATTATTATTATTATTATTATTATTATTATTATTATTATTAAATTGGCTTGAAAATGCCAATTTACTGTTGTTCATTTTCTTCTTCTTCTTCTTCTTCTTCTTCTTCTTCTTCTTCTTCTTCTTCTTCTTCTTCTTCTTATTATTATTATTATAGTACTATACACAGTAAAATCATGTCTTTGCCCATGATGATTGTTCTGCATTCTGTATATCCATTCATTGGCAGGTAAGATCCTACTCATCTGCATTCTTTTGATATACTCTGTCCTTCTATGAGCACAATTCACTTGATGTTCTGAGCATGAGCCTCTGAAGCTCCAGAAGGGTCCATGGGGTGGATTCCCAATTAAAGTCTAACACTGTTCCTCAAAGTTCCACTATGCCAGCTGTCCCCTGAGTGAAGAAAGCTCTGGATGGACCCTGGTTGAACTCTGAAACTCTGGTGCCAACTCTCTGTGGCCCAGCACAGCTCGACTCAGGGACAGATTGCTGCGGCAGCCGTTGTGGGCCCTCCCCATGGACTCTTGTTAACTTGCTGGAGCACGCTCACATCTGCTGAGAATTATGTCAATGTGTTATTGCTTCCTCACCAGAATGATTCTCTCCTGATGGCCAGTGTGGCAGTGTAAGATGTTCCAGCGGAAGGCCTCTGCTTGTTAGGCTTCACACATTCATTAATGCAGGGAACAGGAGTGAGATATACTTCTTTATAATACCAAAAAATGTTCTTGGCTTGGATTATCAAAAGAATGACATTCTGTAGAGGTGTACCACCCAGATCATGGCAAAGAGCAATACGTTTCACAACAAAAGAACATTCAAATTTATTTTTGTTGGGTATTTTACAACTAGTATTGTCACCAAGCAGCTTTGCACTGAAATAGTTCAAGCCAGGATTAACAAAAGTACTGTTGCTTACATCAGCATCACTCAATTGAGTTTTATTAAATTTATTAAATTTAAATTAAAGTTTTTATTTTATTAACTAGTTGGTGTGGATTAGGATACTGTGTGACTTACTGTGAGCTTTAAAATGGAATAAAACCTACATAACAGAGGCAGACTGGCAGAAGACTGATATCATCACTAAAACTGATTCTAGATAAGCATTTCCTGCTGTTGGTTGTCCAAGATCGACACAGCATTCTGTTACATCAGGGTTGTCAGAGTCCAGTCCTGGAATGCCAGATTCCTGCAGAGTTTGGTGATTTCTCTGCTCTGACACTACAATTAAACCTGCTCATTACCTGCTGAGCTGAATCAGGTGTGTTTGATCAGGAACACCAAACTCTGCAAGAATCCGGCCCTCCAGGACTGGACTTTGACACATGTGTGTTACATGAATTTGTGTTATTGTTTAAAGCTCACAGTAAGTCAGTACTAAATCACATCAACTAGTCTCTGAGACTTTCGTTAAAATGTAGATCAGAGGAGTTTTGATGTATTTCTACAGAAAGGCCTGTGCTAAATTGTTAAAAGTGTTAGCCTTGCAGCTGTAGTTCTAAGCTAGATATACACTGACACATCAAGAAACTGAATTTTGTGGAAAAAAATTCATTGTTTTCAATAATTTAATTAAAACTAACTAGCTGTCATAGGTTATTGTCATTACATGTAAAGTGACAAATTTCAAGCCTATTTTTGTTTTACTGTAGAGCAGTATGATGTATAGACTCATAAATCAAACTTCATTTTGAGTAAATTACTATTCAAACATTATCAAAATTAAAACAAAAATGCTTTAAATATGTCACTTTATGTGAAATGAATGTAAAATATGAAAATTAACCTTTTTCAATTAAATTATGAACACAAATGAACTTTTACATGATATTCAATATTTACACAATTTTTGGACATGCACTAGTAATATGTCAGAAGCAAAGAAATGAAAGAACATAATCTATTTAACAAAACTATTATTATTATTATTATTATTACTATTAACTATTAATAATAATAATAATAATAATAATAATAATAATAATAATAATAATAATAATAATAATAAATGTGTCAGGCGTGCTGTGGAGTGGAGGATACAGATGCAGTGGTGGTTTCCAGAACAAGGCTTTATTTGCAAAACTTAAGGACTGTGGATAAGAAAACAATACTTGATTGTGTTTATGAAATAACATGACAAAAACATGACATGACAATACAAACTCTTGGTGATATGACAAGGTAGACATTGCAATGACTGAAGAGGACTGTGAGATATGAGGGAACATTTATAGCAAATGTATCAAAGCCATGGGACAGGGCTGTGCAAGACATGACATAGCTGGGGGTGGAGACATGACAATGCAAGTGGACAAGGTAAACAAATGCGGACAGAGATGGGGAAAGGAAGATTTACAAAATATTATTAATGATTCCTCTGTCTATATCCATCCATCTAGTTTCTCATCATTATCATACTATTTTTCCTTCATGTGGTCCAAAATACTGATCTTCTTCTTTTCATAATATCTCAAGAATAAGAGATCTTAAGCTTTTATCTTGACATCAAGTGAGAGGTGATGTTTTCTTGGCTGTCCAAGATTATCTCAAAAGTCCTGTCCTGCCTTTTATTGTCTAGCTTTAACATCCATAAAGAACCACAAAGAAGACCACAATCTGGACAGTTCTGATCTTAGAGAAAAACTTTGAGAATATCTGGTTTTGATAAACAGCCATGGTATATAAATATGTACATTATTTCTTATTGTGTAGATAATACCCTCCCTTGTAGAGTATCTACATGTATCCTTATAATTAAGGTTTGAATTCTAATCTCTACTATTATATTATTAACCTGCATTAACACAGATCATACGTGTTAACCTTTTGACCCTTCAAAATACATCAGGTTTGTGCATTAACATTTCTTGTTTTTGCAGTTTTCATGGAGTTTCTCAGAGTTATTGTGAAGATGATTAATACCACCATGGATCAGTGCAAGGATGTGTGTCCATTATAATGTGTCTATGAATATTTCAGTCTTCGCTCTGGGAATAATTGAAGTGGAAATGATGAAATCTGTTATAATGCCTGCAATAGTTCTGAAATTCAAATGAAGCCTGGGCTTAATTTTGATCTGTTTCTTTATAAAAGTGCAGTAAAGTTTAGCTAACAGTAGATTTTTTGTGTCTATAAAACAAAATGCCAAAAAGTGCACTAATCTTAACCATTTAAAAAGCCTGGACAAACCAGCTGGTCTAGTCTTTATTCTCTCCATTCAGAGATTCACTACTTTCTTATTTTCAGAAGTAGACAAAAAAGGGAGTCATAGGAATACTTTAGCAAGCCCTCTTCATTCTATTTAAGTATGTATTTTGCATCAAATGAAACACCTGCCAGAACACATTGAAAAATACTGTAAGAAACACTGAAAAATACTGAAGCATTATTTTTTATTGCAGCTGATATTTCAATAAGTCCTAAACAACCAGAACTGAACTCTCTATTTCTGGCCTGTTTGAAGGGCAACCTCCTGTGGCACAAATCTGAGTTGTAAGATGAACTACATAAAGTCCCTTCAGTGCTGTGCAGTCTCAAACATTTCTGAAAACAAAAAAAATAAAATCACATTCATTCAGTAGTAAATTGTAAACATTGTTTATTACATTACAAATAATTACACACATTTTCTGCTAATTTAATTTTTTGCATTTATTTTATGCAGCTGCTGTATAAAAAGATTTTGTCATGCAGATTAAGATGAAAAAAAATACAGTGGATTATTAAGCATATACACAGTTATACCAGAATATTATGATTTGGAATTAACTCAGGCCAGGACGTTACAGATGCCATGTGACAGGGTTTACTGCATGTATCAATAAGTGAGCACACTAGTCAGTTGTAGCAGAGTGTAAAACCATCATCAAGGGCAAAGGATGTGATTTGACTGTTGCCCAAAAGGGCATGATAACAGGGTACCCGGTGGGGTAGCACCTTAGAAACCACTAACTTTATGGGATGATCTACAGCCACAATAGTGAAGGTGTACTGAGACTGGACAATGAGTGCATTGTAAAGGCTAACAATGGTGCCTCACAGGTTAGTGATGCCAGAGGTGAGCAAAGCCTCTGGTGAGTGGTACAGAGCAATTGACTCACTACAGTTAAGCTCAATAATAAAGACATGTGCAGTGATGAAAGTGTCAGGGATCGCCACTGAGCAGTATTCTGATATGACTGTATAATATGCAAAAGAAAATGGAAGCCCAATAAAACAAACACCTAATAAACAAAACCACAACAAGCATGCATGTTTGTGATAAACAGAATGAAAGTAGACAGCTCAGTGCAGAAATGTGTAGAGATTTTCAAGCTGATAAATGCTGCGACTGCACTGTGGCGTAGACACAATTTCAGTGAAAAGAAGTAATTGCTCTGACCAGTATTGCATGGAAATTAAACCAGTATCAAGATCCATTGACCCGAATTAAGACCCCGCTGGGTTCCTGATTACCCCTTTTGAAGTCCTTGCAGGGGGGTTAAATGGTAATTTTCACAAAAATGAGCCAATTCTTAAAAATCACCCAATCAGATGAGAAGCACATTTCTCTGCAAATTATATCACACCATCTCAAAGTGCAGATACACCTTTAAAATACCCATAAGGATGTTTACGCACCCCTAAGCACATAATTGTAATTCTCAGTCATATAATTCTGTCATTTCATACAAATACAGACACCAATCAGCCACTTCATTAAAACCACCTCCTTGTATCTACACTCTTTGTCCATTTGATCTACACTGATCATACAGGAGCACTGTGTAGTTCTACAATTACAGACTGTAGTTCATCTGTTTCTCTGTGTACTTTATTAACCTCCTTTCACCTGTTCTTCAATGATCAGGACCCCCACAGAGCAGGCATTATTTGGGTGGTGCATCACTCTCAAAAGTTCATCAGCCAAAACATATGTGATTTGTAATTTTTTAAGGCCAGTAATCAGTAGTCACATAAATACCGGTAGCTGCTATTTCCAAAAAATGCATCACCAAAACTTCTCTTAATCCATTCAAACTGTATCCAGATCTTAAATAAGATCTCACAGACTAGTCATTGTGGTTTAACACACTGTTTTACTTTAATCACAACTTTAATAAAGATCTGAATGCAGTTTGAAAGATTTGAGAGATGTTTTGGTGACATTTGGTGACATTCAAGCTGATCCGTTTGGCTTATAGCACTTGAAAATCGGAAAACCAAAATCTCAAACTATCATATTTCATTTTGAGTAAATTACTATTCTTATACTAATCAACATTAGAAAAGAGGCTTGAAATACAGGGGTTAGACAATGAAAGTGAAACAGCTGGTTTTAGACCACAATAATTTATTTATATGGTGTTGGGCCTCCTTTTGTGGCCAATACAGCGTCAGTTCGTCTTGGGATTGACATATACAAGTCCTGCACAGTGGTCAGAGGGATTTTAAGCCATTTTTCTTGCAGGATAGTGGTCAGGTCACTACGTGATGCTGGTGGAAGAAAACGTTTGCAATTAAAAAAAAAAAGTGCAATTAATGAAGATTGGCCACCAGACTGGTCCAGTTTAGCCATGAAACCTCCCACACTAACATGACAGCTGTTTCAGTTTCATTGTCTAACCCCTGTATGTCACATAATATGGAATGGATATATAATATGACATTTTGGAATACACAAATGAAATATTCACAAAAAATGGTCACAAATATTCAAAGAACCACTAGGACTGAGGTAAGTTTTCTATATATATATATATATATTTTTTTTTTAAGTTTTAAGTTTTTGCCAGTTTTTATCCCCTTCCCCATGTGGTAGTAGCCAATTAGCCCATCCCCCCTATTAGGACTCTCCCCATCACTCTGCACTGTCCCTGACTCTAGGAGGGTGAAGTCAAGCACAAGCCTCCTCTGATGCGTGTGATACAGCCACCTCCTTTTTTCAAACTACCACTAATACACCATCACTGGGGAGCCAACGCGCCCGGAGGAGAGTGCAGGGTGAATGGACCAATCAGTACATGCCTGAGCCAGTGGACATTGCAATGTGTGAGTGATAGAGAGTGGGAGCGCCATCTACCCAACAGAGAGAGCACTGCCAATTTTTGCTCTCTTGGGCCCCGGCTGTTGATGGTAAACAGCATGACCGGGACTGAAACTCGTGATCCTCTGGTCAGTGTCTTAGCCTGCTGAGCCACTTGGGGACTAAGAGATCATTTTTAAGTGAACCTTTTTTATAAAGGAGTACAAGTACAATGACTGTATTTTCCTACAAGTTGCTGCAAGATGCCAGAACACTCATCAAGAAGTGGGGGAACAGAATAGAGTTGAGAATAGAGCTGCAGAAGAAGTGGTTCTTTCAGATCATTTAAACATATAGAGTCCATATTTAAGCTCACACTTCAGTCCCTCATAGCTGAACTTATATATGTTAGACAGCAGTTGATAAAATGTCATAGCAGTTAATGACTAATAACAATAACAATAACATAAGTCTTAATGTAAATGATCAACATTAATGCATGTGTCAGAATTATTTACCTTAAATACTGATCTCATATGACTTTAATGGACCATAATCAATATAAATATATAAACAAGAAGTTTAGATGCCTGATGAGGTCTTTTCTCACATGTCTGGGATCAAATGATCTGTCTCATCTGTCATGGTATTGTGGAGACTAATCTCAAAAAGCACTTTCATCAGTGACAGAACAGAGACTTTATTCTCTACATTTTGTTTTTTCCACAGAAAAGAGTGTCTTAACTGATTACAAGTGAAAAGCATTGAGTCACATGTGCCTTAAATGTGTCCCACATGAGCTTTTTAAAAGAAATGTGTATTTATTGAAACACAAAACCACAACTCTGATATGGCAACACTCAAATATGTTTTTCAATATTGTCCCATTTAAGGATGCATTCAAATCAAATGACATTATTCAGAATGAACAGACTTTCTAAGAAAAAAATCAAATAAATACAAACAGTGGATGGATAGATGGATAAAAATGCTGATAATTGATTAAAAACTATTAATAAAACAAACTTAATTACACATGTTTTCCTACCTACTAAAATAAAGAGAGGAGAGAAGGTTTGCTGCAATTAGATAAATATGGCCAAACAAACAAAAAGGTTTGAGTGCACTAGAAAGCAAGAAGTGGCCAAACTGGAACTGTCCCTGAGTGGACAGGGCCTGCTCCTGAGGGAGACAGAACCCAGGCCGGGGTATGAAGGATTTACAAGCCAAACCAGATCAGCTACCAAGGGGGCATAAACCCTATAGGGGAGGTCAGTATACAGGGCAAACACCCCGTAGTCAACCCACACACACTCAAGACAGAGGAGAAAGCATTTCAGGCTCTGGGGTAAAACCCACTCATGCATGAGATAAGAAGAAAATAGTTCTTGTTTATAGTTTTGTTTCCCTTTTCTATCTTTTTCTTTTTTAAAGGCAGGACAAGCCCTTAGAAAATTACCAATTACCAGCAGAAGTCAAACCTGAACAGGCAAGGTCAATGACTCTGTATCTGACACATGACACAGATCTCTTTTAAAAGCCATGTCACAGTAAGGGGTAATGATAGCTAATGCCTGACACTAACAGGGAGAAAGGCCAATCAGAGAGGCCCACACAGCACCAAACCAGTCCCAGTTACTGACAATGAGATGGAGGGGAAAATGAGATGAGAGGAAAGGGGTTCACCCTTAGTGTTGAATTGCCACACAGCCAGGGGCTTTCCCTTATAGTAGGTCCTGAACAAACACCCCCACATGGGGACAGCCATGTTTAAAATATACTGAGCACAGAACCTATGAACTACATACTCTGAACCTCTGATAAAGTCCATATAATGGTTGTTTCATAACATGAAAGATTGCTGGAGAAATTTGTTTTTCTCCTTTAAACTTGAGCAATAATCTGTCTGGGCACCTAAGCCTGCCATTACAAAATCTAATGTCATACCATTACTGCTTTTTGATCATTCCTGCCATATATGTGCTTTTTAAAACAATAATTGTAATAAATAATTTTCAGGCTTTAAAAGACAATAGGACAGTGAAAAGTCAGGTCCTAAACTTTCAACCAAAATCACATTGAGTTTGTAAGACATTATGTATTATAATTTGAGTTGGATAAGAACTTTAAAAATAAAAAAAAATAAAAAATGCACATTTTACAATATATTAGTAGTTAACTGTACAATAATTAAAGTTTAAAAAAGAGAAGCAACAAAACAATTGTTTAAAGAGAAACATAAAAATAATATTAGTAACTTTTGTCAGTCAGGAGGAGTAGAGGTGTATACAGGGTGCTACAAATATCTTCATACACAAACAAAAACCTACAAAGTGTGACTATGACTCAAAAATTAACATGGTAGTGGCAATACAATCACAACAACAATACAAACTCATGGAAACAATACATTGACTGACCAAGATTGTAACACATGTGGGAGTATTTAAACCAAACATACTCAAACCTGGGATGGGAAACCAGGTCTGTGGAAAAACAAGACACAGGTGAGCACAATGACGAGACATGATGGGGTAAAACGAGGGCAGAAATGTAAACAGCACAAAAACGTGACGAGAGGTTCATAACATAACATGGAGACTTCATAACAGATTCATATGCACTACATAACATTTAAAAAAGGTATTGAGCATTCATAAATTATTGGCATTTTTTTTTATGTCATTGATTATATTTATAATGCTGTTATGAAATATCATTTCCAAGTAAAGGAGTTTATAATTTCTGATGAAAAGCTTAATGCCTACAAACCAAAGTAATGTTTTCACATGTTTTAAATTGAGGACATCTCTATATTATAAGCGGGATTACTTGGAAATAATACGTTATTACAGTTGCTATTACTATTACATCAATAATATGTCGATTTCTTTGTAAAACATATAACATATATTCACATTGAACTGCATAGACTTCAGGCATCCAGTGGATGGCAAAGTACATGTGTCCACCTACATGTCCTCATTTGTTGGACATGTCCATCACTTTATTGCTTAACCACCTTCTTTGACATCTGCAATACCAATTAAAAACCAATTTCCATACATACATGGCCTCAATCATAATTCAGAGATATTTTTGCCCCAAGAAATCCAGCCTGAATCACTGAAGGTGGGCTTATATACATAGACATGGCCTGGAGGTGTGCAGAAACAAATCACCCTCATTCACTTTAAAGGGCTTTATGGACATAAAAGGCTTTTTTTGAGACAGTTAGATTGGACAAGCTCTTGACGTTCTCTTTTAAGACGCATGCCTTGAGCTGCAGGGTGGCCAGGCCAGACAGTAGTGGTGGAGGACAGTCACACTTCATTACAGATAAGATCCCTTGGCCCTGTGTTTAAGGAGGATGTTTAACAGTTTAACTGAGCATGAGCTGCCCACTGGGTTGCAACCCATGTGTCCACGCATGGTGTGTGGGGTCAGGAGTGAAAAGTCAGGCCCCTTGCCTACTGCTGACATGAGCAGAGTGGTAAAGATCAGTAAATGCAAAGTGTGTAGACACCTGCTCATCCAGCGTTTCTTCTTCATCAAATGAATCAACTCTTTTGAGAAGACTTTACACTAGATCAGAAGTCGGCAACCCGCAGCTCTTTCATCCTTATGCTGCGGCTCCACATGCACAGATGTAATTTGGTGCAAGGAACTTTTCAAAAAGGTAGTTTTGGTCCCTTGCAGTTTTTACCATTCAAAAATAATGATATGCGATATTAATTCAAGCACTAGGACCCAGCGGAAATCCAAGCCACCCAGTCTGAAGCATGTTTCCCTTTAGACCACCCACAAACTCCTTGATTGGTTTGTCGTTTCTTGCTAATGTGTGATTGGCCGTCACTGCTGTCACTCCATCAAACAGCCTGGCCAGTTGTAGTTCACCTGTAAGTTGTTAACATGATGGACGTTTGTTCTGCCCTTGTCATGTCATATTTTAATATCAGAGGTTTCATATTAAAATACATTAACATTTGAATCTGTGTGCCTGTGTCTACCAGTCTGTTATAAGCCATCCATTTAAAAGCCTCTAAGTTTAACTATTGTCAAAATAATTCAGAATTTCAGCTTATTTTTACAAAAAAAATTGGTATAATTTTATGTAAATGAGATCTACTGACTACACAGTCAAAAAAGTGTAAAAATGATGGTAATGAGTTGGACTGAAGTTGACTTATTAGGTGAAACAGAATTGGGTGATAATTTTATGCTACATGCTTTTAAGAGTTTATTAATATTTAATAAAATGTAATAATATTATTTTATTAATGACTAATATGTAATTATTCATAATGTTTAATAGTTATTAGTGTATTAGTAATAGTAACTAGTAATTATTAATAAAATATAAATAATAATTTGCCAGTATTTATTAATAATTTATAATAATTTTATGTATGTCGAGCACCAAATAAACAGTATATACAGTGTTATGTTCATTTTAGATGTCAAAAAGTATTTGCGGCAATATCCCAGTGTTTTCTTTTCTTGGAAACTGGGTCTAAATGGCTCTTTGAGTGTTAAAGGTTGCTGATCCCTGCTCTAGATGTTGGAACACTGATGTGAGGATTTGATTGCACTCACTTGGTATTGGTCATGGTGACTTTAGGCTCATGTCTGGCTGCTTCGAGTCCCATTCTATCAGCAATTAGCAACTGTGTCAGTGAGCTGACTGTGAATTTTATTGTTTATCTTCAGTTGTATTAATGTAAGTTTTAATTGGCTTATGTTCTCTACAGAGTTCACCATAGCAAATGAATAACAACCTGGTGGATGATGTGGTAATAATGTACTAATAGCAAAATCATTAGATAAAATCAATTTGCCATTGATTTGACACAGTATGTGGAAGTAATGTGCATTATATAACTTTACATAATAGTATATTATTGTATAAAATATTATATAAAACAGAGACTTTTGAGGAAACTATAAACTGGTATTTAGCATTCACACATGTACATTATACTGTATATGCAAATGACATGAGCTAGAGGGGTATAAAGACCCCCAGCCTTTAGTTGTGGAGCAATGAATCTATGTTCTCTATAATTATAAGTTGCTGAGTTGCTTCAGTGGTGGGATGGTGGTCAAACATCTGGATGTTACTAATACTCATCACTAAATATATGTACATATATGTATATATCAGTTCAAGATTAATTGTTTCAGAACGTTTTTCATCTTTAATGTGACATAAAATCTGTATAATTTCACTGAAAAACAGTGAAATCACAGAGGGGGGAAAAAAACTAAAATAACGTTGTTGCATAAATATAGACACCCTTTTGTAATTGGGGGTGTGTCTGTGTTCAGAATTAACTAATCACATTCAAACTCATGTTAAATAATTAGTTAATTTACATTTACATTTACAGCATTTAGCAGACGCTCTTATCCAGAGCGACGTACAACAGTGCTTTGTTTTCATAAGAGAATTTTCTCAGCTAGTAAAGACAGGTTAGAGTACAAGCAACTCTTCAGTTCAGACATTGTTAGGACAGCCATTACTAATACCTAGAAGGAAGGAAAGATATACAATTATCCACAATATGAGCATAACACATTACAACAAGAGATTTAAACTAGTGCTGACTTAAGTGCTCCATAAAGAGATGGTCTTCAGTCTGCGTTTGAAGACAGTGAGGGACTCTGCTGTCCGCACAGTCAGTGGGAGTTCATTCCACCACTTCGGTGCAAGAACAGAGAAGAGTCGAGATGTTAGCCTTCCACGTGTCTTGAAGGATGGTGGGTCAAGGAAGCTCTAAGGGATCGAGGTGCACCTTGAGACTTGACCATTGCATTTAGGTAGAGAGGGGCTAATCCATTACTTGCTTTGTACGTGAGCATCAGGGATTTGAATCTGATGCGGGCAGCTACAGGAAGCCAGTGAAGTGAACGCAGCAGAGGAGTGACGTGAGAGAACTTAGGTTGGTTGAAGACCAGTTGAGCAGCTGCATTTTGGATCAACTGCAGGAGTCTGGTGGCTCTTAGAGGAAGACCAGCCAGGAGTGAGTTGCAGTAGTCAAGTCTTGAGATGACGAGAGACTGGACAAGCACCTGGGTAGCGTCCTGGGTCAGAAAGGGTCAGATCCGTCAAATGTTAAAGAGGATGAACCTGCTTGACCGTGCTACATTTGCGATGTGAGTAGAAAATGATAGCTGGTCGTTGAGAATCACCCCAAGGCTTCTTGCTTCTTGAGATGGAACGACGATGGAGTTCTCAAACAGGACAGGAAGTTCAAGATGCAGACCAGTCGTTCCAGGAATGAATAGGAGCTCAGTCTTGCTAGGGTTGAGCTTCAGATGGTGGGTCGTTATCCAAGTGGAGATGTCAGCCAAACACGATGAAATGTGGCTGGATACCTGAGTGTCAGAAGGAGGGAAGGAAAGCATCAGTTGAGTGTCATCAGCATAACAGTGGTACGAGAATCCATGAGAAGAAATTACTTCACCAAGAGAATGAGTGTAAAATGAGAAAAGAAGAGGACCCAGTACTGAGCCTTGCGGGACACCACTGGAGAGCCTGCATGGAGCGGATGTGGACCCACTCCACGTTACCTGGTATGTTAATACACATCTGCCATCATTTAAAGTGATTCTGATTAACCCTGAGAACAGTTAGGCTGTTTCAATAGGATTTTATTGATTTTTAATCAGCTGAAACTCACAGCAAAACCACAAGAGCTTATAAAGCATCAAAAAGATCTTACTGTTGAAAGGCATCAGTCAGGAGAAGGGAACAAAACACTCCCAAAAGACCTCTCGAGCAACATTAAAAGAGTTGCAGGAAATTCTGGCAAGTACTGGTTGGGTATTACATGTGACAATAATTTCAGATAGTCTTCATATGTGTGGGCTGTGAGGTAGGGTGGCAAGATGGAAACAACTTCTTAGAAAGAAAAATATCCAAGCTTGATTTTTGTCAAAATCATGACAGAAAACATGTAATGGTCCGAGGTTGAACTTTTGACCATAATTCCAAAAAGTATATTTGACCCAAAGTCAACATTGCATCAATAAATGAACACCAGACCAGCAGTGAAGTATGGTGAAGGCAGCATCATACTGTACTTTTGGGCTGTTTTTCTGCAGCTGGAACTGGGACTTTGGTCAAGGTGAAGGAAATTATGAATAGTTGTATATATCAGTACATTTTGGCACAAAACCTTCATTCCACTGCTAAAAGAAGAGGAATTTCACCTTTCAGCATGAGAACTGCCCAAGGCATACCACCATATCAACAAATGACTGGCTTCATCAAAAGAAGATCAAAGTTTAGGAATGGCCCAGCCAGCGCCCAGCCCAAATCTATGTGTTAAATATACAGTATATACCTCAGAAAACACAATGGACCAACACCAGCAGATGACATGGCACCCCAAACCATCACTGACTGTGGAACACACACATATACATACATACAAGTGCTGGTCATACAATTATATATATATATATATATAAGGTGGTTGTAACTTTAAAATGCAAGGAAATTTTTAAAAATTATATAAATTTTATATAATTAGATAATTAGATTATGAAAGCCAATCCATCTGAAGTCCATCACAGTGGTTATTCAAAATGTGAGCTGTTCATCTTATCTCCTGATTACTGTGTGATAAACAACACGGCTCGTGCTGAGAAGGACACAACAGTAGATGAAACAATTTTGCAACTGATTTGATGCTGAAAGTGGAGATAATAAACATTACATAACTACACAATATTTTACAAAACATTATATAATCCAAAAGATATTAAATACACTTCAGGTACTGAAGGTAATTTCCAACTGGTTTTCCCACATTTACTCTCTCTCTCTCTTTCCCTCTCTCCTGAGAGAGAAACAGCATTAACATTACAGTGAATCAATCCTACTACATTATTTTATGATTGATGAACATGAGTGAGGAAGACTTTGTATCAATTGATTGATCAGACAGATTAAAGGGACATTTCATGTAGAAAAAAAAGAAAAAAAAGGCACCAAACTGTATTAAATTCAGTGCAGGGTTTGAACAAAAGGTCATGTGGCACTACAATGTGGTCTGAGCAGCCTGAGAGAAGCTTTGCTGCTGAATTTCAACAGAAACAACTTGGCTATTTTGGTGACTATTGAGTTCTAGTGGTTAACAAACTAACAGACAAAAGAACATCCATCTATCTGTCAGGCATGGTGGTGTTGAAGACGAAAGGTGGACACACATGCAGAACTTAAGATTATGTTTAATGATAATTACTGAAGTAAACAAAACAAGAAACAGAGACTAAGAAAGAAACACAATAAACACTACAAGATGTGATAATGGTACATAGACCAAACAAAAAAAACACACAGAACTGGAAAACTCAGGAATATATATACAGAGACAATCAGGAGACAAAGGGATACAAGTGATGACAATGACATGGAGGTGACTAGACTTAATCAGAACAGGAAACAAGACCATATAAGGAAGCAAAAGCAAGAAAGTGAGACAAGCAGGAAATAAAGACCATAAAAGGAAAGTGCGCACATAAACATGACCACAAGGGGGCAAAGTGTGACACCATCCATATGACCACAGGTGAGCGTGACAAAAGAACAAAGAAAATATTTTCTGTGTTTTCAATGACAAATTTGATTTTATTTGTTATATAAACAAATGAAGACATTGATGCCTGCAACACATAAAAAATTGGTACAAAGGAATGTTTGGGCTTGTCGTGGCCTAGTGGTAAGGATCTGGTCTTGTGACCAGAAGGTCGCTGGTTCGATCCTCAGACAGGACATGACTGAAGTGCCCTTGAGTAAGGCACCTAACCCCCTAACTGCTCCCCGGGCACTGGTGGATAAAGGCTGCCCACTGCTTCGGGCACAAATTCTCACAGACTTGTTTCACTGCACGAATGGGTTAAATGCAGAGGTCAAATTCTGTTGTGTGAAAAATCACATTGGCTAAATTGGTTGCCATTGGCTAAATAAGATCTTAATCTTACCACTGGGTCACATCACATTTTCTTTTAATGATACTTTTTAATCTTTTGGGAATTGAAGATACTAAAAATATTTTGCCTTTTTTTGAGCTGCTCAGCAGTCTGTGGTCACTGTCTGATTCTCCTCTTCATAAATTTCAATAGCATAAATTTCAATAGCAGACAGATCTGGACTGCAGGGAGGCCAGTCACGCACATGTACTCCATGTCTACAAAGCCACACTGTTGTAACATGTGCAGAACGAGGTCTGATATTGTCCTGCTGAGCTCCTGGGGAAAGACTTTGTCTTGATGGCTGCACAAGTCTCCAAAATAAGAGTATTAGCCTAAACATCCATGGTACCTTCACTTATATGTAGATCACCTCTGTCATGGGCATGGATGCCACCCCCATCATAGATGCTGTTTTTTTTTACCTTTCTTTGGTAACAGTCTAGATGGTCTTTTTCATCTCTGACATGTAGAATCTGATGTCAATTTATCCAAAAACAAGCTGAAACGTGGACTTGTCTGACCTTAGAACATGTTTCCCCTGTCTCTTGGTCCCTCTCAGATGACTTTGGGCTTAGAAAACTCAAATACATGCTTCCTCTCCTAATTACAGGTTGCATTTCTTGATGCAGTGTCTGTGTTACTTAACAATACTTTTCCAAAGTACTCCTGAGACCATGTGGAACAGTAGTGTAATGGTTTCTCAAACAATACGACTGAGGGCTTGATGGTCAGACACGTTCAACACTTCACCCTTGACCTTTACTCACTGAGATCTCCACCGACTCTATGAATCTTATGATATTATGAACTGTAGATAGACAAGGACTTAAATTCTGGTCTTTTTAACTCACAATTCTCTCAACACGTTTGGCCCAAAGTGGTGAACCATGACCCATCCTTGCTTGCAAAGTCTAAGCTTTTGGTGGATGCTCTTTGAAGACCTCAAATGTTACCAGTTACACTGCTAATTGTGGACCCTGAGAGGTGTTAGTTCTGTAAACTTTTCAGTCTTATTCTTATTTCTCTTTCTGTCTCAACTTTTTTTTTGTTTTCTGATTTTGTTGCAGGCATCAGTTTCTGTTCTTTTTTTTTCATACTTAACAAATAACTTTACATTTGTCATTGAAAATCTTCAATGTTTTCAAGTGAATTAAAGGTTTTATTGCATTTTAAGATAGTGTCCCAACTTTTCTGGAAACAAGGTTTGTAAATATAAAAAAATGAAAAAAGAATTCTGGGCAAATTTGTCTTTGAACAGGCACTGTACCTGTCCTCAGTATATCTAACATGGTCAGATGGGAATACAGCAGAGGTTTCAAGACCTTTCTTAACAGATGGGTATTTATTCGAACTCAAGCTACAGATGAAGTTCTGAAAGCCTTTGAGATCTGGGCTTTGGTTTGGCCCCAGTCAATTTTAAGCATGGACCGAGTCTATATGTTAAATTTTCTGTCCTCGCAGGTTAAATCTGCTGCTCCTGAGCTTCTGTGGAGAGCCTTACATCAAAGGCATTAATAGAATATAAGAAAGTTTAAAAAGTATATTCATGTCTCCTTTCAGATTTGGAGCTTCTCCTTAACTGAGAAATTTTCTTCCTGCTGGTGCATCATCTGGTCATCTGAGCATCCCTAACTGGACTGTCACAGGAGATTAGGGCCGGAACAACTTGTGTTGGCGTCCCAGAAAGCATGGGGTGTTCATCACGAGAGCGTCAGCTACAAGTGCAGTCAATGGCCGTTTTTCAGCTCATCCTGCTCACCAGCTTCACCATGTAAGATGCATTTGGTTTGCCATTTAACTTGGTGAAGTGTCCATTCATACTCATCTTTTTCCCTCTAGAAGTCAGCAGAGACATGAATGCTTTTTGTTTTCCTTCTGATGTTTAGCTGGTCTGATGACACTGATGCTTTTTTATTTGCACATTTGTGTTTATCCTGATAAACACAGAAGAGTGAACTTAGTTTGTGTTCTTTATGAAGCTCAGATTTAAGCAAATACTAATAATGTTAAATATTAGACATACTAGAGCATCTCCAATAATTACAACATTAAAGCATTCTTTAATTTAATTCAACTATAAACTGCCAAATATTTTATTTTCTCTACACTCTTAAAAAAGATGGTTCTTCAAAGGTTCTTTAGTAAAAAAAAAAGTATATATATAGAACCATGAACACGTGCTGAAAGGGTTCTTCAGATTGATGAGGAAGGTGCTGTAGACAGTTTTATTTAGATGCCTTTTGAAAATGCATCTATATAGCATTCCTCTATTATTACAAGCTTGACATTATAACTACAGGAGAACCCTTTTGGGCTACTATATAGAATGAGTTATAAAATGTTCTGTATAGAACCATCTACAACACATTCCTCATCAATTATCTATACGAAGGGTGCTTTGAGCATTCATGGTTCTATATAGAACCATTTTCTTTACTAAAGAACCTTTGAAGAACCATCTCTTTGAAGAGTGTACACATAAAGGGATAAAGTGTGGATTTCTGATTTTAATGTGCTGTCACACTGATCACCATTAAGAAAAAAAGGTTTGAAATATGTTTACATGTAATGAATATGACATATATGACATTTGACCTTTTTAAATTAAATTATTAACAAAAATAAATTTTTCCACAATATTCTGTTTATGTCATGTCACACGCCATCATCGCTTCG
>BRDA01035920.1:0-12234 GCA_036984385.1 Crenuchus spilurus | reverse complement strand
CATCTGACAAACACACATAAAAACCAGAGGGCAGCAGATCATGTGAAAATATAATATTTGTGTCATTCTCAAAACTTCTGGCCATGACTGTACTGGGTGATTTCTTAATAGGTCTTGTCTAGCCCCATTGATGGGTTACTGGCTGTGTCACGGTATCAGCCCAGTCAATTTTCAACATAAATTAACAGCACCTGAACAAGAAATAGTAACGTAAACCTAGAATTTTGCCATAAAAGCTTGGAAACAGGCTTGAGAGAATAATTGTATTTTAATCCACATTAGAATGTACAATACAATGTAATGATGAATCACAAACAATGCAGATTTATATGACGTGATAGAATCCAGACCCTAGCCCCCCTATAGCCCCCCTTCTATATATTTGAGCAAGCTAAAGGCGATAGTGGCAAGGAAAAACTTCCTAGGAGTATGAGGAAGAAACCTTGAGAGGATCCAAGGCTCAATAAGAGAACCCATCCTCCTGCGGTCGACCTGGGTTAAGGGATATTAAAAGATAGAGATTAAATTAAGAATTAGAGTCTTTTGCATTGGTCCCATCCCCAGCCCAGGTCTCATAGCATTCACACTCTAGCAGAGAGCTGTCGGAGAGATGGATAGCAGGGGCGGAGCCACCCACTGGGCAACAGGACCAGGACCAACCTGGTGGTGGTGGGGAGGATGGAAGGCTACATTGATGCATTGGCACCTGAAATCAGTCTGAAAGCAGAAACAAGATGCTTTCTTTTGAAGTCAAGTAATAGCTTGTGATTGTCTAGGAACCCTAATAAATGAGTTACTTAGTGTTGGCTTAGGTAAGAAAAGTTTTAGTTTTTATTGCAGAGCTTTCGCTACCACTTCTATATCTTACAGACTCTTTACAACTTCCTAATAAGTCTAATCAATAACATAAATTAAATTAATATATAATGTAAAAAAATAAGCAAGTGACTTAAGAAAACATCTCAACATTGAATAAAAGTAGCCCCTTACATATACCAACCTATTGGGCAGGGGAGGTACAAGGGCTGGGTCTTTTCTTAATAGCCCCGAATCTTATATCCAACCCAGAACCGATTGACCAACAACTCCTCCACCCCTCAGAATGAAAATCTTTATGCGCACACCACCCCATTCCTGCCTTCAACAAACTTCATGTGCATCCCCCGCACACGGCAGCCTTCATTGGGGGTTGAGCCTCAGGTATCATGACTTCCTACGAACATCCCTGTTTTCAGGTTCTTTATATAACCAAGCAATGCAAGGTGCCTTTAACCCAGCATGGATTCTTATCACTGGGTTTAAAAATGTAACAAAATTAGAGTATTTTTTTTGAGTATCCTTAGAGTAAGTGCAATGAAAAATCTATTCAATAAAAGTAACATTTTTTGCAGGAATTTGTTAAATTCAATTTGAACCAAACAAGGTATTGGATGATAATTACAAATAAGCCTGGTCTGCTGTGAGGAGAGGTTTGGAAAGGATTAAAACAACACATTTGCATAATGTGACTTCATTTGCATAAATTGTACTCAATACATTATCATTATTATTGTTTATTTTTTTCTAATATTAGTATTTTCTGAGTAAATAAATATTTATTTACAAAATGTTTACATAACTTTATCAGGTGTCTTTATCCACAGTACTGTGTATTAAAGCAATAATTCTGCAAAAATATACCCAAAATGTAGTTAGTCATCCAAGACAAAGTACGCTTCTTAAAATATGCACTGCTGCTATGAGGCTAATTTAGCAATCTGCATGACTAAATCATCCCACTCTGGCCGGTGTCAAATTACTTATAGTTTCTTACACTGTGAGATGTACTTATCTAAGAAAATGAATAAATGTACACCCAGTGAGCCAAGACATTATCACCACTCACAGATGAAATGAATAGTGTTGATTATCTCATTTCAATGGTCAAGGTCTGGGATATAAGAGAAAACGGTGGGTGATGTGTTGGATGTGGGAAAAATGGGCAAAAAGGCTGCAGCACCTCTGAAAAGAATAGGTAGGCGCAGAGAATCTATAGATGGTAACCTCCAAATACCCCAGATCTCATGGTTGAGCATCTGCGGGAGGTGTTGTAACAATACATTCGATCCACAGTGGCTCCATCACTCAGCTTACATCCTTGTTCTGCTTAGCCAAGGACATCTTAACGTAACATCTTGTAGAGTCCATGTTTCAGTGGATCTACAAGTGTATTAGCATATTGCTCGTAATGTTTTTGGCTCATTGATTTATATGACATCCTCTACAAATGTTGAATCCTGGGCTTTGTCCTCGCATTTCTTTGCAAGAATTGAAACTTCAGACACCAAATGTCTACACGGCATTGTGTACATTACATTTTTTTTGCCCAAACTTTAATTTAAAGTTCCTTAGAAGCATAATTATTGGTAACATCCTCGACTCTTTCAAATATCCATACATTGCATTTAGAGAAAGACTAGCGAAACCTACGCATGACATTTACTGCATCTTAATTACTTCTCATATTAAGTAGTTCAGTGCTTGTCTCATGATGCACAAAGTGTTATGAATTAGGTTCATTACTGTATCAAAATGATTCATCAATGCGAGCTCTTCTTTTAAGCTCAGCAGATTTGATGGAACTAATAGCACCAGACAGCGAAAGGGCTTAAGATGCTTAAAGGAAGATGAAAATGTTGCTGCTGGCCGGCCTATCAGCAGTATCTCCTTTAGCCCCGAGCAGACACAACACACCCCAACGTTAGGGTCATTCAATTTCCCTCTGCGCTCTCCAAATGGGCAAAGTGATTTGTTTTCTGTCTGTATTTAAGCAAAGGCCTCAATCTCTTCAAAGAGATTTAGCATTTAAATTGGCTGATCCAAGCACATTTCAGCGTTCCTGTTTTTAATGCATTTACACTGATGAGAAGCACAGGGTAATGCATGTGGGTGGGTGACCTTATCTGGCAGAACAAGAGACATCTTTGATCTCCAGCTTGTATTTTGATGATCTACATCTTCTTACAGCTGACGTTTGATATCGTTTGCAAGTAAATTTACTGAAACATAGTGTGTCGTATATTAATGAATGGCTGTCATGGATGCTGTTGCATTATGATTGTGACTGAAATGATTCCAGGTGTAAAAGAGATGAAAGATGTGAAGCTGATGTGAACTGTAGAGCCTCTAATGCCACAACTCTCAGCATCAGCATGTGTACGTTCCTGCCTTCCATTAATGTGGCTAAATATATTGGCAGTGTTGTTACCTCTCGCTAGCTGTTGCTTCTTCTCACTGATTAGAGTTGTAGTGACTTCTGGTAATAACACATCATGTTGTATTATGTCTTACTTCAGTATACACAGTCACATGAGAATATTATGACCACCTTTGACTTATTATGTTCACTCAATTGTGATCTCTGACACTCTACGCATTGTTCCTGTGTTCATTATAGATGCTAACTGATCCACTATGGTGTGTCAGTTTCTCTGTACCAGTGGAATTGTCGTTCCTCTCTGGCATCAGTGGTATGTGGGGAACCACTGTTATTCTATTGAGAGGCATTCAGTGTACAAGTACATTCTCAGTACACCTTCACTAATGCTGCTCTAGAACATCCCACAAAGTTAGGAGTTAGAGATGCTACCACCCTTCCACCAATTATCATGCCCTTTTGGAAATCAGTTGAATGAAATCCTTTTAAGTATGTCAAAATATCATAATGCATTTTTACATCTGTATTTACTAGGGTTGAACAAAATGAAACATTTGGCTTAATACCGTAGAGAGTTTTTCCTTTATTTAAATGATAATAAAATGAGTAAATGAACTATTTTCCAAAATAAATCTTGTAGTTAGTCAGGAATGAATGTCTGTATTTTATTACATTGGTTTGACATCATTGGGTTTAATATCATGAGTTTAATTGATTATTCTTTTATATGTGTATATAAAACAAATGTTAGACAATAATATATGAAGATTCATGTATGTTGCATTATTACTAATATTTAATTAAAAAAAACATTAAACAAAATGATGAAAATGTCTAAAATTAATTATATATGTCACATGGATGTTTTGTGTGTTTAATGTGAGTGTCAGACACATTTTGTCTGGTAATTGTGAGACGCTCCCTAACACTGCAGCTGCCGGAGCACATACACAAAGCTAAGCGGCTGTATTCTGGCTTCATCATAACAAGTGTAGTTTAGTAAAGGTTGTGCTTGCAGTTTGTTCTCTTCTTCAATTTTACCACCAAACTGTAACTGTGCTGGTGAACAGTGTTACCTGGTGAGGAAAAACACAATTCTGAATGTCAAACGAATGTCCAAAATTAAACTAATTTTAACAGTAAAGTTACACACAGTTCATGTCTACAGCCACAAATGAGAATAAGGTAACAGTGTTATTAAAAAACCTAATTGTTCAGTATTAATTACTCAGTCTTTTCACTTATTCCTTTACACCATTTTCAACTGAATAATTTTGGTTGCCAAATATTTGGTGCATCTCTAATATTTATATTTTTGTTTCATAATTATGCAATTGGTTATGTGCTTTTGCAGTTATGTTTAAACAGAGTAGGGACAATGATAATCCTGACATTAGATTTTAATGTTAAGCTTCATTTTCCCTAAGCCCCCATGTCACATCTCCTAAAAAGTCTAGAGTGAGAAAGCTGGGGAGTATGAGAAAGGTGACCTTGGCTTAGGAGGTCCTTAATTGTTCTTCTCAAAGCAGTGAAGCTTCCTTCCACCATTCCAGTGGACTAGAAGTTAAGAAAAACTTCAATATCATGCAAAGCCAAGCATGAAATGACTGAATTTCTTTGAACGTACATTCTACAAAAACCCTCATTGGGATATGAAGTTCAGTGTGGTGTGATCTGTTTGGACTTTACTGAGCACAAAGACATTTTTCTAGACAGAGAGCAAGCAGATAAAAATCAATGGCTGACAAAATGGAATGAAATGTTAGCTCTCAGCAGCACCGTGACAGATATTGTGTGGGATGATGTCTTCTGACTTGAATTGTTGAACTTTTAACACAATAACTGACTTCTGGTGGCAGTTAAGGGCAGAACGGTCTGGGTGGTTTCATGGGAAAGTTTTTTTTAACTTCTTGGCTTTACATGTAGACATAAAAGATGCAGAATGAAGGAAAAATTGTAACCTTAGCTGCAATATTTAGCATTATCTATCAACCATTTGTGGAGAAAAGTCCGAAATCAATTCACGCCTACCTCTTTTTTGGTGTTCCATATCCTGCTATTTGCTTCAAACCTCCAGAAAGAGGAGGAATATTTCCCAATTCCAGTCCTGAAGAGGACTTTCAGCCCGGCCACAGTATGACATTTTGATTAAATGCTTCTGCCTCTCTCTGAAGTTGGGCTCCGTATGCCTCTTGAATAGCCTGTCATGGCAGGAGGACTCACCATTATTGTAGATTTATAGTTTCCTCACTACCAGAGAAACCACCAGCTCCCAGTGTGCACTGAGTAGCCCCCCCACCATGTATTTACTGATTTAATTTTATTTATTTAATTTTATTGGAGATTTTTCCATAGTACCCAATCTTTAGGCAAAAAAATAATTGCAGTAGGAAGACATACAAATAAGTCAGGATCACAAGCATAATACACAAAAGACAAAATATCCCAAAAATTGTGGTGCAGAAGAAGAATCAGTGAGCAGAGCAGACAAAGCTTTTTGGAGCTTTTTTTACACCAGCAGTAAGCAATGCAATTGAGCATCAACAACAAAAGGAAAACGCAGCTACATTAGTGAACTCCACATCATGCATTTTGTAGTGGACACTCATTTCTATTTTTGATAGTTAGTTTACATTCTGATCTAATACCTGGGGTTTTAGTGGAGAGAGCCTGAAGTCATTAAAATTATATTATATTGCTTGCTTGCATTTAAAACTTAAACAAGCAAAACTGGAAAACAAAAAGTCAATAATAATTTTTGAAATGGACTTAACATGCATCAAAATAAAATGTTGAAATATGTTGTGCAGTTTGTATCTCCCAGGATACATTGCCTTAATAGGGTATAAAAAGGTAAAAATTATTAATTTGTTTTCTTTTACTTAACAATATATTCCCAATTTTTTTATAACATACCATGCATATTTTTTTTCTGTTTTCATATTAAAATATACAAAATCCATTCAAATAAAAGGAGTGAATAGCAACTTTGTATCAAAGTTACTAAAAACAGACTGAAATGTGATAAATGATAACAGGATAGAGAGAAAACATTTAATTTTGTCCTTAACAGGATGTCAGTTAATGTATCTGGTGGTACTGTTTAAGAGTTAAGATAAGGTATTTGAAAACTGATATTTAACAAATCACAGAATAATTTAATGCTGGAGTTCGCTCTCCTGCCATGTAGCATATTAACGAAATTCTGCAAAAACACTTATATCTCACACTTGTGAGATTTTATCATAGAAACAAAGCTAAACATACCCCAGAAACCTTAAGGGTCTATTTATCAAATATATATAGGTTGAATCAAAATATATGTTTAGATATTTGTGAGAGGATCTTAAATAAGCAGAGACATGTTTTTGAGAGTCAGTCAAAGTGAATCAGACAGCTGCGTATTTTTCCCAGCCTAATGACGCAATCTGTCATTCTTATGATAATGACATGGAAATTCTGGACATAGCATTGGTGGAATAGTGGATGTGGAATGTGTGGAATGTGCCCATCATCAAACGAAAGAGCTCTTACCTGAACAAAAGTCCTATCATCTGAGTGTTTACTCCTATCTGATATATATTCAATATAGGAACCACTGAATGAGTGAAACACGTCCTCACATTAGTTAAGTTAGAAATAAAAACACATACAATGTCTAAAACCTGTAATGACCAGTGTGTAGCCAACACCTCTGTTTATTCAGTTCAGAGCTCAAACGTCTTGGCTAGAAATGTTTAGAATGTGTTTTCAGAATATATCAGCACATCTGAAAATAGGTTTTTGGAAAGTCAAAGTTTAGAGCAGATTTAATCAAAATATAGATTTATGACACTCTTACTGTTGTTGCTGAGTTTGTGCTAAACAAAAGCTTGTGTACCATTTTGGGGAAAAAATATTTTAGATGGGTGTAATTTGTAAAAAAAAAACAAAAAAAAAAAAAACAAGGCATTTCAGATTACATCAGAGTGTCTGAAAATCTCTCAGACTACAGGGGGTTAATATAAATTATTTATCATGTGTAGCTCATTGAACGTGTCCATTCTGTCTGCAATTTTGTGAGAAGTACAGATACCTTTAACCTTCTTGTGTTTACCTCCTTCACTCATATCACTGATTAATTTAAGCCAGTTTGCTGTTTCCCATGCACTTTCTGGATAATCATCCTTAGGATCATGAAATCTAAAAGGTTAATCATTCCCATCTTAAGTAGAAGAGTTATACTATATTATGATTTGAATGATCAAAAAACTTATTGTCTGTATATCCTTGTACAATCTTCGCAATCTTTCTCAGTAAAGTTTGCTTATTTGTCACTGCTTGGCATTGAAACTGTCTGAAAAAGCAGGATGTGCAGACTCTAAAGCATCTACACAGAATTTAAATGGAAGCTCGCTCTGTAATTAAACATATAATTATATAATTGCTTAGCATGGAAACTCAAATCAACTTTCTGGGTCCTCAGTGGTGCTTTGTGTAAGATTCAGAATGGTGAACTGCTTTGGCTGTGTCTCATTTTAAACCATTAAGTGTGATTTAGAAGCGGTGGCTTGAAAAGGGCTGAAATCTGTGATAAACCAAATAAATATGCAGCATAATTCCTGCTGAGGACGGGAAGGAGCCCGTGTTGAGCCATTGCTCGATGAATGAGATTAGGTACCAGATACATTTATGAGTTCTAACAGATTTTAACTGAACATTTCTTTTGTTTTCTGTGGACCTGGTGATGGTTAATGAAAGGCTAGGACAGAAAATGGATGACAATTATGGCTTGCAGTGAAAATTCTTGCTTTTACACACCATTTTCCTGTTCCAGTGGGGACCTCACAAGTGATTGGGAGGAAGAGAGCATGGCAGGATTGAGAGGGAGAGAGAGAGAGAGAGATGTAATCAAGTGTTGTATGTGTTGTTATTTTATTTTTTTAACACAAAGGTAATCATGACTGTGAAGATTTTTTTAAATGAGGCATACTCATTCAGATTCAAAGCAATCATTTGGAAAAGTGATGAATGAGTGATTTTGATTGAAGGTAACAGATGATGGAGGAAAGTGGATGAGAGTACAGATGTGTATTGGCAAGAAACTGGAGTTATGATACATAATGTGACAGGGGTTATAATTCAGTATAGTGTCATATTGAATGTTATTATTTAGATTTTTTAAATGAATTTGTAGGGAAACAAACCAAAAGACTTGTTGACATTGGAGTCTAATGGCTGAAGATATATTACAACACTGATATAAAGCAATCAGCATTATAAACAGATAAAGTGTATGTCTGCCACAAATCTGTAATGTAAACTAATAACTGATTTATTTTTTTAAATTAGTTTTTGAAAATAAATCCAATTCATATTTGCCACCAATCTTTGAATGTAAACTAATAGCTACAAAAACCCCATAAAATTAATTTATTTTTACTTTTTTTATTTAATAGAAAATTGATACAGTATGCAAACAATAACATAATATTATATATTATGTTATTATATTTATAGTAAATATAAACCATTTTTATTTATACACTACCATAATATTTTTTTAATTTCATACAGTCATATTGGAGAGATGCCTTGTTTTTTTCCTTTGTTTATTTTTTTGGGAGTAAATGGTTTACTAATTTATGGTCTATTTATTCTATAATTTTATCTATTTATTTTATCTATTTATATTATCTATATACTGAATTTATTATATCTGTTTTTATAATAAGCTATCTATGTTCTTTGAGAAACAATTGAGAGATATTTTATTATTGTATAAATAATATATTTTATAATAAATCAATATAATCATGATTTTAGTGGTTTGAGAATTCTTGCGAAATGTTTAATCCAATGCATCCAATGCATTAAAATAGCATTTTATCAGCAAATTTTATAGTATATATAGATACTTTTATTTTGTTCTAGATACTTCCAGTGTTTCCACCCTCTTAGCCCTAGAAATTGCTTTGTCTACAGCAGAATAGATTTGGCTCTCACTGAGGAAAATGTAGATGGTCTCTAAAGTAGTTTCTGATAGATAGACATCAACAGCAGCATTAAGAGTGAGATGAGGATGTCGTTTCAGCAGTGGCATGTAATATTAATCATATGAATCCACTAAAGCATCTCATTGACTCTCAGCATGACAACTTGACATTGAGGAATTTCATGGTAGAGCCATTTCTCTTGATCCGCTTGCAAATCAAAACTTCATGAATGACGTTTTTTCACTCTCTTTTTTTGCACTAAGTGTGTTAATCTTACTGAAGGTTTCAGAAGGACAGAGCAAGTTATGCTGTTTCAATAAGTTATATTTAGAGTAATCATACTTGTGCTATTTTATTCTTTATCCATAATTATTTCCATGCATCAAAATTTGAAAATGTTGTGAAAATGTTTTTTTGTTTATATTTAATTTAATTTCATTTATTTTTTAATTTTTGTTTACAATTTAATTTAAGTCTCATATATTGTATGTTCATGTTAAGTGATGCATTGTTTTAATGGCGTAAAGGTCATTAAAAAAATTCAGTATCAAATTATTTGAATATTTATATGTCAACAAGGGGATATATTTATAATCAAACAGGTGGTAGTCATGCCAGCAATGGTTAGGGATCTGGTCTAGTGACCGGAAGGTTGTCGGTTCGATCCCCTGGCAGGTCATGACTGAAGTGCCCTTGAGCAAAGCACCTAACCCCCAACTGCTCTCCAGGCACCTTGGATAGGGCTGCCCACCACTTCAGGTACATGTTCTCAGCCTAGTGTGTTCACTAGTATGTGTGTTTCTCTGCATGGATGGGTTAAATGCGGAGGACAAATTTCATTTTGTGCAATCACATTGGCAAATAGGAATAAAAAATTATATAAATACTGTGTATCTCTCAGGCTACAGCTGCCACATTACTAATATCAACTCCTGAATCAGAGACAACATCAGAAGTGTCTTACCCATACTAAAGAGAAGAAGAACTGCACTGTTGCTCAGTGGTCCAAAATCCTCTTTTCTGGAGGAAGAGTGGAGAGACACCAGAATCCTAGGTGTGTGAAGTCCAGTCTGAAGTCTGTGATGGTTTGAGGTGCCATGTCATCTGTTGGTGTTGGTCCACTGAGTTTTATCAAGTCCAAAGTCAACACAGTCATCTACCAGGAGATTTTACAGCACTTCATGCTTCCATCTACTGATAATCTTTATGGGGATGTTGATATCCTTTTCCAGCAGGACATAGCTCCTGCCACAGTGCCAAAACTATGTCCAAATTGCTTCCTTGCCATTATATTACTGTGATGGTTTGGCCAGTCAACTCATGACCTATAAGCCATACTGACCAAATATTTAAACAAAAAGGCTTGAAATATGTCACATTATGTGTAATGAATATGAAATAAATTACAGTTTACCTTTTTGAATTAAATTATGAAAACAAATAAACATTTTCTTGCATCTTTGTAGTGCTGTGATGTAGGCATACTGATCCATGTTGGCTACTGTGATGAAAAAATAAACTGTATGAACAAAAATGCCATTAACATTTCTTCAGCAGTGTTTATTTTTTAATTGTTATTTTGTTATAATCTTTTTTATGAGTCGAAAATACACTGCTCAAAAAAATAAAGGGAACACTAAAATAACACATCCTAGATCTTAATGAATAAAATATTCCAGTTGAAAATCTTTATTTATTACATAGTGGAATGCGTTGAGAACAAAATAACATAAAAATGATCAATGTAAATCAAAATTATTACCCCTTGGAGGTCTGAATTTGGAATCATACTCAAAATCTCATACCACCCTCATGGAGTCTGTTTATGACAGTTTGAGCGAAACATGGATATTAGTGGCCTGCTGGAGGTCATTTTGCAGGGCTCTGGCTCTGCTCCTCCTGTTCCTCTTGCACAAAGGAGGAGGTAGCGGTCCTGCTGCTGGGTTGTTGCCCTCCTACGGCCCCCTCCATGCCTCCTGGTATCTGCTCCATGCTCTGGACACTGTGCTGACAGACACAGCAAACCTTCTTGCCACAGCTTGCATTGATATGCCATCCTGGATGAGCTGCACTATCTGAGCAACTTCTGTGGGTTGTAGACATCGCCTCATGCTACCTCTATGGTGAGAGAACTGACAAAATGCAAAAGTGACCAAAACATCAGCCAGAAAGGATGAGAACAGAGAAAAGGTCTGTGGTCACCACCTGCAGAACCACTCCTGAATAGGGGTTGTCTTGCTAATTGCCTCTCATTTCTACCTGTTGTGCTGGGTGGTTTATACAGCTCTAGCCCACACCTGGCATTAGACATGGTGCCTTTAGGCTCATGTTCATCTGCTCCTGAGAGTCCTATTCTATTGGCAGTACTTTTCTACAGGGACTAGACAAGCTGTGTGTGCATCTGTGTCTACAAACCTTTGGACATATAGTCTTTTATTATAACAATGGGAAAGTTGCATTGTCTTGTACAGAGATGATGGAAACACCATCTAATAATAATTTTTTTTGTGACATTTCTTCCATTTTTGCTTCTGTTGAGTTGACATCTACATGGAAACATCACTTGGAGACACACTCTACATATTCTTCAGGTCATTGGCTGAGCGAGCAAATGAACAAATGCTGTTCTCATTGCAGCTTTTCATCAGTGAAGTACAAATTAGTCTGTAACACCTACTTAGCAGTGCTGATGACATCTGGATCCTTACAAGTGCACCCAGTCATTAGTCTTCATTTGTTCATTTGGTCAGTCATTTTTTTATAGTAACAATACAAGTACATGAAGACTTCACATGATGGATTTTTACTGTGGCTTGCTTTTGTGTTTTCAGGTATGCATCTGGTGCCTGTTTTACAGTCTAATGGGACACAGCCACTCTGTATGTCTGTGAGTCATTAGTCTGCTGCAAAATTAGACAGTAATGTGATCACAGACTGTAGGCTGTGTTACGGTCCCAGCATGATAAACTAGCTCTTGTGGCGTGGGTTGCCAAGACTGGAGTATATAAGCTCAGGCTCTGCATGGCCACAGGCTTGCAAAGATGCTGCAGCGCACTTCATATA
>BRDA01035912.1:0-14339 GCA_036984385.1 Crenuchus spilurus | reverse complement strand
CTACAAGCAACCAGAGACAGATGGCATTGGAGAGAAGTGACTCGTCTGTGCAGCCTACCATCGCGAAGCGATGACGGCGTGTGACATTACATGACAGTGATAAAATCCTACTTACCATGTTTTTTTTAATATTTTAAATATTTTTAAGACCTCGGAAAGATTAATTTAAGACATTTTAAAACCAATTAAGGCCTTATTTTTAGATTGATGAATTCAATGCCTTTTAAGACTTTTTAAGGATCTGCGGGAACCATGTATATTATATAAATGTATGCTTTATTACTGTTGTTATTATTATTATTATTATTATTATTATTATTATTATTATTATTATTATTATTATTATTATCAGAATCAGAATCAGAATCAGAATCAAGCTTTATTGGCCATGTACACTCACACATACAAGGAATTTGCTTTTGGTTACAGTGGCTCTGATTCTGATTCTGATTCTGACAACAACAAGGAAAAAACTATCACACACACACACACACACTCTCTCTCTCTCTCTCTCTCTCTCTCTATTACTAGGCATAAGAGTAATTTCTCCACTTTTGTTTGTGAAATTAATTTTGGATGTGTTTTTGTTCTCAGTTGTTTTTAATAAAGTTTATGATTTAACAATGTATGTCTGTGGCGATATGTGGCTATACATATGTGACACTAGTATAGGGGGCTAATCAGTGTCAGGACACGTTATTTAAACAAAAGTAAGATTTTTGCAGGGAAATTATTTTTATGTTATTTATTATGTTATTTTTTATTTTATGACTTTACAATTGTAGTCCTGAGTGAGTGAGTGAGTCTGTGTGTGTGTGTGTGTGTGTGTGTGTGTGTGTGTGTGTGTATTAGACGTGTGTCATAGTTGTGTTGTACTGTGAAAATGCAGGCTAAATAGCTAATGAACGCCTAGCAGTTAAATAACTATCTAGGGCTCAGATATGAGTCTTTAAAAAGACTGTTTTTAATGGATAAGCGTTTAGATGGATAACAGTGAGAGCACAAAATAATTTGACTAGAGAACGAGTGAATGGGCTACCACATGTTGTTGGACATTTATATTGTAGCAGTAACGTCATGGCGGTTCACAATACTGTTCTCTGCTTTAATTGGTGGATTAGAAATGAAACTGTGTGATTTGTTTGTGCATTTTAATAATCCAACCGCTTACATTTCAAAGGGGGGGTGGGCATTTTCTGCATCTCCTTTGTACTAATAGTCAATGAGTCCGGGATGTTTTGTGATTTTTTCTCCCCTCCTGTTTTTTCCCTCCTTGCCTCTGGTTGCGTCCCCCTGGGAGTGTCTGCTATAAGTGCTTATAGCTCTAATATTCGTGTGAAAATCAGTTTACAGATTTCACCAATATTGTTAATGAAATTTTGTGTCGTTGAAGTTTGGGCTTGGAACTGTACCTCTGCTCAACCGACAGACATTGTTTCACATGCATTATCTCAGGGTAGACACCCGAACACGAATTCTGTGTAATTTTGTCCTGCGCTCATTTATTTGTCTTTTTCACATCCGTCTTTCCTCCCATAGAGTCCCATTAAATTTTGGCCTTGCATAAACAACTAGCAACAATCCACCTGGAATACCATAGCAACCACCTAGCACAATACTAGTAACTCCTTGGGCTACCATAGCAACCACCTAGCAACATCCTAGCACTTAGGTTACCATAACAACCACCTAGCAACACCCTAGCAACCACTTGGGCTACCAATACAGCTGCCTAGCAACACCTTAGCAACTGCATAGTCTACTATACTAACCAGCTAGCAACATCATAACAACCACCTAGGCTACCATAGCAACCACCTAGCAACACCTAAGCAACCGAAGCAACCACCTAGTAACACTGTATCAACAACCTGGGCTATCATAACCACCTAGCAATACCCTAGCAACTGCTGAGGAACTGCCTGGGTTTTCCATTTTCTTCAAATAATACACTTTTCTAGTTTTATTTCAGGTCATTGTCCAATGTCCATTTTTCATTTTTTCAAGAAAAGTTTTATGATTTATATTCTACTTCAGCTTACTGTATATCTTTCTGAAAAAAATCAGATCTCTTGTATATGTTCACGTTTGTAATTTTGTAAAGTCATATTTCAATTCTCTTCATTAGAACTTTCCTTCTCTGAGACTTTTATCACAAATCTTATTGTTTGAAAATGTAACATTTGTCCAATTTCCAGTTTCACAGGTGACTAATAGCAGAGTCATGCTGTAATTTGTCAGAAGGTAATTTCAGCAGGAACGCTCCACTGCCTGTGCTGCATGAATCTGAATGGCATGCTAAGATGGCTGCTGGGTTGCTCAGCTTGTGGCACTTTTCCGCCTCAGCTCCTCTGCCTCTCTGGGAGGATTCATCATGCTTGATGTTTGGAGCTTGACTCCAGGAACAACATTAGCATGGAAATCGAGTTGAAGTTTCCCCCATGGGGTGTGTTTCCGTTGCTGCATAGGCACGTTTATTGTAGTGCCACTCTATGACCGGACCCTCTGAGACATTCTTGGAGAGCAATCCCACTGGCATTCTTGTACAATACGTTTGTCAATTTATGAACACAGCACAATAGAAGATGACCAGGAAGTGATAAATGTTTCATGCTGATCATTTCTTTTTAATGCTGTTACTGTATTTCTAGTTTTTGACCTTGGGCATGACCTGTTCTTCCATGTTCAGATACATGCTGGATGCACATAGCAAGTTTACCAATTTGTTCATTTCAGATAGATAGATAGATAGATATATACTTTATTAATCCCTTGCGGGAAATTCAGGTCCCAGAACTGCTGGCAGGGCAGCCGCTTGTGCAGCGCCAACCAGATCACTGAGAACTTATTTTTATGTTTAAACAGAGGGAAAATAAAACAATCTGGGATGTATAATCTTCAAAATTCAGTAATTTATGGCTTTGTTTTTCCACAACTCTTGCTATTGGGGCATGGCTTCTGTAGCACAGATTAATTCCTAAATGTCTGGACCAGGGTTTGTCTTTATGTGACATTGCATAATTTCGTCCAGTTAGTGTTGGTTTCACACTGCAGTACATTAAGGTCTTGTCCACACGTAGCCGGATATTTCAATAAACGCATATATTTTTATGCGCTTGGGCCTTTCGTCCACATGCAAACGCAGTTTTACACCACCAAAAACGAATGATTATGAAAACTCCCGCCAAAGTGGAGAAAAACTCAGTTTTTGCGTTTGCATGTGTACGTATGAAAACGGCGTTTTAGAGTCCAGAACATCACAATCTGCGACAAATGATGTTGTGATGTCATATGCGCGACTACTGTAATTGACTGCCTTGCTGTGGAAGGATGAACGCCAGCAATTAATTTTTCATTTTTATGTTAATTCAAACACTCTTTGCGTTTGTTCTTACAAGTTTAGCTTCTCCAATACGTGGAGGAGCAAAGGAGAAGTTTATTGTTACTTACTTTTCTGTTTTGAAGGATTCTGATTGGCTGACATGGGTGTTAGCTTTGTGTTACACTGCCATCTATGTGCTTGGCGTCTTTATGACAACACTCTACGGCGTATTTATGCGGATTCATGTGGATGACAACTTTTCTTAAAAACGATCTCGTGTGTATGATATTATTTTTGAAAACGATGTAGGGGAGATATTCGTTTTTAGAAATACCCGGCTACGTGTGGACTAGGCCTAAATAACTTTTCATGACACACCTACACCTTGTCATCATCACCTACATGGGCTTCCTATACTTCACTTTAAATTGTTTTTGGCCCTACCCAAACTGTCTAGCAACAATCTAACAACCACCTGGGATACCACAACAACCACTTAGCAACACCGTATCAATCACTTGGGCTACAATAACAACACTCTAGCAACCATCTGGGCTAACATAGCAACTACCTAGCAACACCCTAGCAACCACTTGGTCTACCATAGCAACTGCCCAGCAACACCATAGCAACCGCATAGGTTACCATAGAAACAACCTAGCAACACCCTATCAACCACTTGGGCTACGATAGAAATCACCTGGGCTACTACAACAACCACTTAGCTTGTGTCTTCAGTTAAGTTAACTCCACCTGCTTGCACGTACATCCTGCCTCCATCGCACCCTGGCAACTGCACACTTATTACCAAAGACAGACCTCTACATGTCTTTACATTTTTTCCTGATGAAAGTTGCAATGCTCCAAACAAAATTTAGTGTTTTGCCTCCAAAGGCACCACTCATGCTACTTCTTGCAGCAGTTTATTTGAATATCCCTACTATGTGGCTAATAAAAGATGATCTTATCTTATCAACAATGAACCAGGGCACAAATTGTTCAGTCATGCTTGCACGCCAGTAAAGTGGCCTGACATGTTGGCAGCACCATCAAAAGGTTCAAATGCTAGAACATGTCTTTGACAATGGAAAATAAAGTATCCAATGACATGCCTGGTGTGCTGTAAAATCCTAAAATACACTAGACAATGTTTGTGTCAACGTAATGACAAGAGAATTATTCTGATGTACTAACATCTTTTGTTTTGTCAGCAATCACACCATTGTAAAGGTTTATCTGGCACTGAACAGCATGTGCAAATAGTTCAAGTATTTTATTTTGAACTGTGTCAGACATCCAATTGTTTCTTCTATGCAGCCACTTACAAGCTGCAGGTAGTGAACACATATGCTCCAACATAAGTTGCCAATCACTACAAGACAGGCCTCTCCCAGGTAATCCCCTCATGGGCTAATCTAAGCAACCTGAAAGCCAGTTTTAAAACCAGCCTGGCACAGTTTTGTTCTTTTGCTACTAAGTCCAACAGTAGAATGTTAATGGGAAGCAGTTTATGGCTGTTATCTTTATTTATGTGTAGCCCTGTAGTAGACTATGCATAACCGAATTAATGTGTGTGTGCCTTTAAGAGCAGCAGTCTGAACTGTTGGTGCAAAAAAAGGAGAAAAGGGGGGGAAGTGTGCGGTAGCCATCCTTATGAAATATAAGGTAAAAATACCAAAACACTGAACAATATAGTTTTTCTGTAATGTTAGCTGTAGTGAATGCCCATTTTCCTTTATGTATGTAACTTTGTGTAACAGATTTTTGCAAAACTAATGTACTAATGTAACATAATTACAGTAGGATGAGGCATATAGAGCATTGTTTTAATGGGGTTGTTTGTTCCCCCTGTTTAAGCACTGTATTATTTTGGTTTACAGAAATGTTTGTCCAAATTCATGTAAGGACATGCTAAGCTCTTGTTGAATAGGGATCTTTTCACTCGAGGTGAGCTTATGATAAACTATAAAAATGGTTTGGAAGTGGTAACAAACGAATGAGATGTTAATTTTATTTCTCTATTTTTTCTCCACTACCATTTACTGTACTGTGTTCGGATTGAGTTAACACTGTGTACATGTATTATTTTCATACATATTCAATATAATATTGCATAAAAACACCTAAAGTTGGATCTATCAAAATAAATACCCTAAAACATCTTGTCATTTGGTGTGTGCTTTCTTCCCCGGTGACATATGGCACCAATTTTTGTGCTCTGAATTTTTTTAACCTGCTTTCTGCCAGGTCCGCCCCCTTTCACAAACATATTGTCAGCTCTTAACCCTCTTCACTGATTAACTTTTTTTTCAGAACAACAAAAGGAGAACAAGACTTCATCAGTATTTTTCACATAATTAAGTTGTTTCCAACATAGAAACCAACTTGAAGCTTCTTGAAAAGTTTTTGTTTCCTAAACGCCTGGCTGGATAATTCAGAGCTGTTGTTTCAGTGAGTAGATTAGAGGATTTGCTAGAAGTTGCTTGTTGTAGCATTAATGTCAGCTAGTGGATCAACAGGATCTTGGACTGATGGTGTAATCATCCCATGTTGATGCTGGAGACTGAACAAGCTGACATTGGATTATTGTTGAATTCTGAATTAATCATAACTCATTACTCAACTTAATATGATTAATCATGATAAACATACCAATACAATGTGATTAATTGCAAATAAGTACTCAACCTAACTTGATGAATCATGATTAATTTAATTAATCACAGTAATGTGATTAATTGTGATCAATATTCTACTTAATATGATTAATCACAATTATTTACCCAACTTGATGTGATTAGTAGTGTTTAGCCAGTCAACTTAATTAAATTAATTGTGATTAACAACTCACATCAATGTGATTTATTGTGATTACTTCACCAAAGTGTGAATAATCATGATTAACTCCCCAAATTTTTGAGATTGTGATTAACTCCCCAAATTTATGTGCTTAAGTGTAATTAACTACTCGACTTATTGTGATTAATCATCATTAACTACACAACTTGTGATGGACTGTGATTAAAAAAACATCTTAATGTGATTAGTTGTGATGAACTTCACAACCTAATGTGATTAATAGTATTTAACTACCCAACTTACTGTGATTAATTGTGATTAACTAACCAAGTTAATGTGATTAATTACTCAACAGAACTAATATTTTTACAAACACAGCTAGATATTTTACACCATTCAGGTATATCCTAATAAGCGACATCTAAAATGGAGGGATGCCCTTTTCTCAGGTTAGAGCAGTATCCCTTCAAAATGTCTGTCCATGTCCCTGTGCAAAACCTTCCTCAAATGTCAGGCAGCACAATTGATAAAAATATGAATCTGTTATGAAAGAACAGCAGGGTAGTGCACCATAAAATAGCCAAACTGACCTACTTTCATGGTCCAGTGTCAGGATCAGTAGGCCTTTCACAAAAGTAGAGAAGATTGTCAGTTCTGAGTCATATTAAGGCTGATTCAGCTTACCATGTCAGGTGGAATGACCTTAGGAATACCTTGAGGTCAAGCGTAAAAATTAAAATTGGTGAGCAAGCAATCATGTACTCTAGAAACTGTTTCATTTGTTGTACATAACTTTATCAGGTGACTGACAGGGAAATGGCGAAAGGCTGTGAATGATCATCACTTCTCTAAAACATCCATAACTGGAGTGCCCTTGAGGAGGCATCTGACCATTAATGGCTCCCAACAAAAAAAAAAGGTAAAAAGGTAAACAATAAAAACAACAAATCAAAGTAATACTAAGAATGGATAAAATGCATAAAAAGGATGAAGCGATTAAAAGAATGAATACATTTCTAAAATAAAATAAACTGGAATGATCATATAAATAAAAGGATAAAGCCATTTAAAGGAGAAGTCATAAAAAAAATGGTTAAAAACTAAGGTAAATACACCACGAGTGGCCCAGTGGTCTAAGGCGTTGACACTTTGATCAGAGAATCGCGAGTTTGAATCCCAGTCATGCTACTTGCCAGCGACAGCTGGAGCCCTGAGAAAGCAAAAATGGTTGTGCTCTCTCTGTGTGCACTCTCTCCTCATCACTACTAAGTAATGTCCCCTGGCTCAGGTGTCTGTTAGCTGATGCAGAGCTGGGGATCCTGCGCTTTCCTCTGAGCGCATTGACTGCCCAGTAGTTTGAAAAGAGGTGCTGGCTGACTTCACATGCATCAGAGAAGGCCTCTGCTAGTCTTCACCCTCCTAGAGTCAGAGACAATACAAGTGAGTCCTAGTGAATGATTGAGTTGATTGGCTACCACCACCTTTTCAGGGAAATTGGGTCAAAAATGTAAAAAAATATAAATAACAATAAACATTTTACATTAAAAGGAATGCATTAAAATAAGTTTTACTGACACTATTATATTTATTAAGCTAGCTGAAAAAGTGGTTGTTCAAAAGAAACAAATGCTTGTTAAAACAGGTCTCTGTCTTTGCAGTGAGATGAAGAAAGCTGTAAGAAGGGCATGATAATGAAGGTATATATGTGCAGTAAAGTGGATATTTGTTTACAAAAATCTGTTTAAATTTCATGTCACATCCTTCTTATTTCGTGATGTTTCTGTCCAGTTGCAAAGCAGAAATCTGATTACTGCCCGACTCTTATAGGCCTGGAATCCATTATCTGATTTCACAAGTGCATGTACGTGTCAAACATATTACAAACAAAATCAGATTTTTGCCGTTATTGGATTATTAAGTGCATGTAAATGTAACTGAATATCTGGTTTAAATCTGAATTCACACAATTATAACAGCTATGAAACAGATAATGTGTTGAAATTGCAGTTAATCAGTCATTTAGACTTGAAATGCTGTACAGTGGTAACCCTACTTACCAGTTTAATTTGTGCAGGAGCTGAGCTCGTTAGCTGGTTTGCTCTTTAGCTGGATGCATTTTCCCCATAAGAATACATGTAAAACTGATTAATTCGTGTCAGCCGGCCAATATACAGTATACTTTAATATTCGGTCAAAGGTAATGACTGACCTCTTCTTCTACGGTAGCATCTAGGGGATGCTACAAGTGCAGCGCCCCTAGCGGTTGGCATACTTGAACAAATTACTCGTTACTTGGAATTTTATTCGTTACCTGGAACAAAAATATTTCGAGATCTCGACTCGTTACCTGGAATACTCGTTAGTAGGGATGCTCGTAAGTAGGGTTACCACTGTATTTGTCATTTCTTTATTTGCTTTTCTCTTTTCCTTTAATGACAGTGCGCATTCCAACAATGACTGCAAGTTGATGAAATTGACACTAGTGAACACACTAGGGGCAGTGAGCATACGTGCCCTAAGCAGTGGGTAGCCCCTATCCACAGTGCCTGTGTAGCAGTTTGGGGTTGGGCGCCTTGCTTAAGGGCACTTCAGTCATGTCCTGCCATGTCCCTTAACAACAGGCCACAGCTGCATCCTCAAACAAGCTTAAATAAACATCTAATGAGCAAATTGAACTGGATGTCCTGAAAACTGAAGAATACATTTTTAAACTTTAGTGCTGCATTTATACTACCAATCAAATTAGGGATTTTTTTAAGATGATTTGGGTCCTTTAAATATAGTTTCAAAGTTGAAGCAGTTTAAATTCTCAGGATAGTGGACCCAGTTCAAAGCATCCAACAGCCCTGTGCTGCAGTACTAGTCAATACAATGAGTTTTACAAGCTGCCTCATGCAGTTTATGTACAGCTGCAATGCTGCTCTATATCCTTATGTTCTAATCTTGATTAGACCCTGTGAGATATTAATTTATAAAGCCCCTGACCCTTTCCCCCTTGAAATGTTCACCAGTCCTAAATATTCATAAGCCTGCCTCGCTCCTGGGTTTTCAGTACATTAAAAACAACTTGGGTAAACTATTCCTGATCTAAAAACACAAATAACAATAACCAGACAAAAGTCAGTTTTATGTTTAATCCCCACAAAATGATCATTTTACATCTGATTTTATAGATGTTAGCCTCAGACAAACCACTTCAGCAATAAATCGTCAAACCTAGTAGTGTGATTACTTCTGCAACAAGTAATAGGAACAGCAATGAGCAACAGACAGTTGATGACACTGAGCTGAGTCTGACTCTGACAGAGTTGTGTCTTGCTTGTACTCAGCCGAGTCTCACGCTCACTCTGCAGAGTCTTCACTTGTGCTCAGCTGAGTCTCACTCTTACTCGTTCAGGTCTCGCTTGCACTCAGTCAAGTCTCACTTGGCAGGATCTTGCTCATACTCATCCGAGTCTCGCTCTCGCATGGTTGGGTCTTGCTTGTGCCAAGCTTTGTCATTCTCACTCTGAAACATTCTCATGTGTCAGGGTCTCGCTTGTGCTCAGCTGGGTCTCGCTCTTACTAGGCTGGTTTTTGCTTGCATTCAGCCACATCCTGCTCTCTCATATGGCCATATCTTGTTTGGCATTCCTAGACTGAGCCAAGAAAAGTGTCAGAATGGCTTAAAAAAATTAGCTTCTAAAGTAATGACATGGTGCTTATACAGTTCTTACATGTATTTTCATAAAAGAGTGTTTTTTGTGAATCTGCTGCTCTTCGTTGAGGATCTCCTCAGGTGACAGATCATGTTTTGCTTCTTTAGAACAGGAGCTGCAAGGCTAAGATTGCTAAAAAAAACTGGATCTCAGTAGTCACCCAAATTAGCCAAGACACTTCCATTAAAATACATCACCAAAATAGTGATACTGTGTCCTAAACAACATTGACTTGTCTGGAAGACCTTAATTAAGATGTGGATGTGGATTGAGAGAAGTATCAATGATGTATTTTGACAAATGACTGGGCTGTTTAGGGAAGATCGGGAGAATGGAAACGACTGGGACATTTCGGATAGAGAGACTAGCTGATGAAGACTTTATTGTGAACTAAAACCACAATGGCTTTAACTTTGCCAGACATTAGGAGTGAATTTATGAGCAGAGTGACTTTATATTGCAGAGATAAATGCACTGCTTTGATGATTGACTTGGTTGTGCAGTAAAATGTGTCATATTTTTTATTTCCTCTTTACTACACAACAGTAAGATGAAGAACATGCTGATGCACTACCATTGACATGGTCCCAGCTAAAGAGTATATCAAACAAAGACTTATCGTAGCAGTACACACGAGCTGGTTAGAAATCAATGAAGATGAAGTTACAGGCCCAGTGAGGCAGCAGAAAGAGCAGTCTCAACGGACCAGCATCACCCAGACTGAGTCATTTAATCACGCTCTTGTCAACAGCATAAACTAGACTGCTCTGTTGAATCTACTGCTTTATGGTTAAAGACCTGTCATACTGTCTTACCTGTTCAATCTGTCCACTGCTTCCTTCTTTTTCTACTAACTGAAGTGCTTAAAGGAAACCTCAGCATTCTCCAGCCTCTATCTGCAGCATCAGTGGAGTTTAAAAGACAACCATGGACAGTCAGGATGCCAGTTAATGAAAAAATACAATTAATGTCTGAAACAAAAATGTGTATATTGTGGAAAAAGTTGTTTATTAATTTTTCATAATTCAATTAAAAAATGTATATTTTATATTAATTAAACATAAAGTGACATTTCAAGCTTTTCTGTTTGCTTTATTGTTGATCAGTATGGCTTATAGCTCATGAAAATCAGACTCAGTATACAAGAAGTCCATTCTCAGTGCACCTTCTCTACAGCGGCTCTAGAACATCCCACAAAGTTATTGGTTTCGAGGTGCTGCCTCCACCATGCTTCACCTGGTACGCTAATATCAGCCCTTTTAGAAATCAGTTAAATCACATTCCTGACCTAAGATGATGGTTTTACACTCTGCTACAACTGACTAGTGTGCTCACGTTTTTATACATGCAGCAAATCCTGTCACATGACATCTGTTATCTTGAGCCGAGCTGAGTTCATTCCAAACCAGGGGTGGTCATAAAATTCTGATATGATTGTTGTATGTAACAAAGCAGAGGAAAGGAACATCAAAAAGATCTAATTAACATCTCATTCATTTCTCCTAGACAACAATGAGATTAGATGGAAGCAGAAATGAGACTTGAGCTTAAATCTCCTGCTGCTCAGATATTTCTCCTGAGAAAAAGTCCTCATGTGTACAGATCTCAATAAAGTCTCATACTGTGCTCACTTTTGCCAAAATACTAACATTCAATTACTAAAGACTCAATATGACCTCATCCAGGACTAAAGGTGTGTTTATACAACACATATCAACACAGCAGGTATTATTTGGGTGGTGGTACTCTCAGCATTGCTATGACACTGATGTGGTGGTGGTGTGTTGTGGATAGATCAAGAAGAGCCATTGGAGTGTTTAAAACTGTCCACTCACTGTCCACTCTATTAGACACACTTACTTTGTTGGTCCAACTTGTAGATGCGAAGTCAGAGACAGCAGCTCATCTTGGTCATCCTGTAATGCTTCATCAGTGGTCGGTGGACTATTCTCCGCATGCACTAACACACCACCTGCACAGCAGTGTCACAGTACTAAGATTAATCCACCACACAAATAACACCTGCACTCTACAAGGTGGTAGATGTCAAACACCAACTTCTTGTTAGACTGTAGACCAAAGTGATTTAGGAGCTGTACAAGGTACAAAACATATGTATTCAGCCCTGATCTTGTACTCGGGCTGCATAGCAGTCTGACAGATGTGTCTTTTTGGTCAAATTGTTTCATTTGTTTTCAGAGCAAAAGAGATTAGCCCACAATGCCTTTCAGACATGGCCAAATGAAATTTAAAAAATGGCCAACTCAATAAAGCCTGCATTAAACACACTCTAAGCCATCACGGCTGTTTTAAAGGTAATGACGTTTCAGGTGAACCTGAAAACAATTGTATCTGAGCAATTAAGAGAGGCAAAATGTTCCAATGTGAGGTGAATAAAGCAGTCAAGCTCTGGTGAGTACACAAACTGGGACAATTCCAGGACTGTGTGGTTTGTTGTTGAGTTTTCTAAAGGTTTGGTCAGTGATTTCAGTGATGTACCCTACTGGAGTTTTCCTCCATTACTGTTTAACCCCGTTCTCCTGTATCATCATTTGCTGTCTTCCAAGTATTTGCTGACATTACCAGTCAGAAATCCAGAAATGTTAGCCTAGTGAAAGTTCTGCCATGACTTAATGCTACCAATCACCAATTGCCATCTATTTATAAAACAAGCCAAATTACCCACTGTTCTCTGCTGATTACAGGCCAATGATTGAATTTCCACTCCTTCCTCCCACCACCAGTTTGGTCCTGTCCAGTTATCCATGGTAGGTTCCACCCCTGTAGTCTTCACCTGAAGAATCAGATTGTCACTTGACTTGGACTACCGACGGGACCTTTGCACCAAAGATGATACATGTCAATATTATTTATATCAAATAACTCATTGCACTCTATTATAGAAATTCTTGTCACAAATCAATAAATACATACTATTTATTTATTGGCTCATGTTCTCTGAGTCTTCCTGACAGGACTATGAACTTTGCTGTTCATTGAATTCTATATGTTATAAACTTTGTTTTAAAAAATGTAAGTCGTGTTATTATATTGATAGACCAGGCAAGTATGGCAAAAACACAAATATATTTAGTATTGTTATAAAATATCAATATTATTATTCTGTATATAAATGACTCAGGGGTGGACTCGCCCATTACCCAAGCCGAAGTCACTGAGGTGGTTCACAAACTCCCCAGTGGCAAGGCAGCGGGAGTGGATGAGATTCGTCCTGAGTATCTTAAGTCTCTGGATGTTGTGGGGCTGTCTTGGTTGACACGTCTCTGCAACATTGCATGGCAGTCTGGGACAGTGCCTCTGGAGTGGCAGACTGAGGTGGTGGTCCCACTTTTCAAAAAAGGGAACTGGAGAGTGTGCCCCAATTACAGGGGAATCACACTTCTCAGCCTTCCTGGTAAGGTCTACTCTAGGGTACTGGAAAGGAGAATTCGGCCAATAGTCGAACCTCGGATCCAAGAGGAACAATGCGGTTTTTGTCCTGGCTGTGGAACACTGGACCAACTTTATATCCTGCATAGAGTGCTCGAGGGTGTTTTGTGGATCTGGAAAAGGCATTCGACCGTGTCCCTCGTGGTATTCTATGAGGGGTGCTTCGGGAGTAAGGAATCCGGGGCCCTTTGTTAAGGTCTGTCCGGTCCCTGTATGATCGGAGCAGGAGTTTGGTCTCCATTGCCGCTAGTAAGTCAGACCTGTTTCCGGTGCATGTTGGACTCGGACAGGGCTGCCCCTTGTCACCGGTCCTGTTAATAATCTTTATGGACAGGATCTCAAGGCGCAGCCAAGGGCTGGAGGGAGTCCAGTTTGGAGACCATAGGATTTCATCTCTGCTATTTGCAGATGATTTCCTTTTGGCATCTTCAAACCGGGACCTTCAGCATGCACTGGGGCAGTCTGCAGCCGAGTGTGAAGCAGCAGGGATGAGAATCAGCACCTCTAAGTCCGAGGCCATGGTTCTCGACCGGAAAAGGGTAGCTTGCCCTCTCCAGGTGGGTGGAGAAGTCTTGCCTCAAGTGGAGGAGTTCAAGTATCTCGGGATCTTGTTCACGAGTGAGGGAAGAATGGAGCGTGAGATTGACAGACGGATTGGTGCAGCCTCCACAATAATGCGGTCACTGCAGCGGTCCGTTGTGGTGAAGAAGGAGCTGAGCCAAAAGGCAAAGATTGATTTACCAGTCAATCTACGTTCCTACTCTCACCTATGGTCATGAGCTTTGGGTAATGACCGAAAGAATGAGATCGCAGATACAAGTGGCTGAAATGAGTTTCCTCCGCAGAATGGCTGGGCGCTCCCTTAGAGATAGGGTGAGAAGCTCGTCACTTGGGAGGAGCTAGGAGTACAACCGCTGCTCCTCCACATCGAGTGGAGCCAGCGGAGGTGGCTTGGGCATCTGTTTCTATACAAAGCGGATTCCCAAAAAGTTGGGACACTAAACAAATTGTGAATAAAAACTGAATGCAATGATGTGGAGATGGCAAATGTCTATTTTATTCGTAATAGA
>BRDA01035910.1:14560-25254 GCA_036984385.1 Crenuchus spilurus | reverse complement strand
TGTTGGCAACGCTGCTGTTTTACTGCCGAAGAAAGACATCAGCTGGTAAATTCCCCATATATAAACTTCATAAGAAAATGTAAAAGTTTATTGATATTCCACGTAAGCAAGTCTAATGTAGGCATTAAGTATAAGTACTAGTGAACATGCAAAGATGTACATGTAAAGTGACATATTTCAAGCTTTTTATGCTGATACTGTTTAAGTAGTAATTTACTCAAAATTAAATATTCTAATAATTTGATATTCTGCATTTCTGATGTTCATGAGCTATAAGTCATACTGATCAACATAAAAACAGGTTCACCTTTTTATATTAATAGATAATTAATAATTAGTATGAACAATGATTTTTTCATGATACTTGATTTTTTTAAATGTGGCAATGTATATATTTATATACAGAGGAACCTCAGTTATCTAAAGCAGAGTGTAAACCCATAAGAGTGATGTTAAATGTGTATGTAAAATTATAGTTATTCTATTTAAAATATATTTTTGTCCATATTTTGGAGTGTCTGGAACAAATTAATTGTATTTACATTATATCTTAATGGAAATATGGCTTCAGTTATCATTCTCGTAATAAGGAAACACTGGTTCCACTGTATACCATTTTAGATACTACTGTATCTCAAAAATGAAAAAAGTTCAACAAAAGTTGTTGTTCATAATTAAAATTCCAAAAGGTAAAACTGTAAAATGTTTTTTGACATTTGACTTATAGCTCATGATCATCAGAAATCAAGAATCTCAAACTATTAGAGTATGTCAGAGTATAAGTTACTATTCAAACAGCATCAACATAAAATGTGGCTTGAAATATGTCACTTTACATGTAATGTACACTACCGCTCTAAAGTTTGGGATCACCCAGGATTTTCCATGACAATCTATACTTTTATTTCAGAAGGGCCCTATTATTATTATTATTATTATTATTATTATTATTATTATTATTATTTATTTACTTATTTTTTTAAATGATTTATTTCTAGGTTTTTGCCAATTTTGATCCCCTTCCCAATGTAGTGGTAGCCAATTATCCCATCCCCTCCGTTAGGACTCTCCCCATCACTTTGCAATGTCCCTGACTCTAGGAGGGTGAAGACAAGCACAAGCCTCCTTCATTGCGTGTGATGCAGCCACCACCTCTTTTCAAACCACCGCTGATACACCGTCACTGGAGAGCCTAACGCGCTCGGAGGAAAGCACACAGGGTCCCCAGCTCTGATTGGACCAATCAGTAGACGCCTGAGCCAGCGGACATTGCAATGTGAAAGTGATAGAGAGAGAGAGAGAGCGCCATCTACCCGCCCAGAGAGAGCACTGCCAATTTTTGCTCTCTTGGGTCCCGGCTGTTGATGGCAAACAGCATGACCGGGATTCAAACTCGCGATGCTCGGGTCATAATGGTAGCATCTTTGCCTGCTGAGCCACTCGGGGCTGCTATTATTATTATTATTTTTTTAAATTATTATTATTATTATTATTATTATTATTATTATTATTATTATTATTATTTTATGTTTTTTATTTTTCTAGACTATAATAAAGTCCACGGATGCTGCTGCTCCAGATACTCAGTCTTGTATGGTAGAAAGGTGAGGTAGGACAGGGTCACTGTGTAACATTCACTGAGGCAGACAAACGCAGATAAACCAGTAAAGTATTTTACTGAAAATAACACACAATACAGAGTCAAAGTCGAAAACCAGTCCAAGATCAGAGGGAGCAAACGGGAACAGAGAGAATACCAGGTTCGAGGTCGAAGACAGGCAAAGATCAAAAAGAGAATACTATACTAATAATCACAAAACCAGAGAGAAAACGCTTGTTAAGGCAACCACAGGATTGGCAATAACTCGCCCAGAGGGGCGAGTGAGGTTAGCCTATATAGTCTTAGATAATGAGTTTCAGGTGAGCTTGTTTAGTACTCAGGGGAGGCGGAGCGATGTGGGCATGAGTGCTGTGCTGGGTCCTCTGGTGTCTGTGGCAAAAGTAGGTCAAGTTTATGTTGCTTGTCCGCGTCTGTGTCAGCAGGGGGCGTGACATCACCCCCCTGAGGGGCCGGAAGGGGACATGGTGCGACGCACCCCCGAACCACGACCCCTGCGAGCCCCAACACCTGAACGGGAAACACTGTTTTTCGGCCGTCCCCGAGGCTGCGGAGCCGGACAATCCGGGCGTCGAGCGTGGAACTCGGATATTAGACCAGGGTCCAGTATGTCCTTAGCCGCCACCCATGATCGTTCCTCCGGGCCGTAGCCTTCCCAGTCTACCAGATAACTGAGACCCTCCTTGCATCTCCGAGAGTCTAGGAGAGCGCGCACTTGGTAGACAGGGGACTCCTTGTACTGCAGAGGTTGTGGAGGAGGAGATTCAAGGCCGGCTTCGTTCAGAGGACCCTTACTGAACGGCTTTAAAAGAGAAACATGAAAAGTATTAGACACACGGGATCCAACAGGCATTAGTAATTTATAAGAAACATCATTAACACGTTTCAAAATTTTATAAGGTCCCATGTATTTGGGACTAAGTTTGGTTCTTCCCTTAATATCTTTAGTGGAGAGCCAAACGCGATCCCCCACTCGATACACCGGAGTCGGCCTTCGTCTACGGACCGCCTGTTGCTTGTGCCGCCTCAGTACCTCCTCGATGTGCCGATGACTGTCCTCCCACACCTTCTCACTACGTACCATCCATTCCGTTACGGCTGGCACATCTGACTGAGTCGTAGTCCATGGTGCGAGTGGAGGTTGATATCCGAGGACACATTGGAAGGGTGTTATGCCGGTGGATGAGGACACGAGCGAGTTTTGTGTCATCTCTACCCATGGTAGGAAACGTGACCAGTCTGAGGGGTTCTCATGACAATAAATCCGCAAATATTTTCCCAGTTCCTGATTCATTCTTTCGCATTGTCCATTACACTGTGGGTGATAACCCGAAGTCAGACTAACATTCACACTGAGATTTTCGAAGAAAGCTGTCCATACTTGAGAAGTGAATTGTGGTCCACGGTCAGAAAGAATGTCCTCTGGTATGCCGAAATTGCAAAAAACGTGGTTAAACAGGGCTTCGGCTGTTTGAAAAGCACTCGGGATCTGAGGAAAAGGAATAAATCGGACTCCTCTTGAAAAACGGTCTATGATGGTGAGAATAGTGGTATAGCCTTGAGAGTCTGGTAAATCAGTGACAAAGTCCACGGCAATGTGTGACCATGGTCGTTCTGGGACAGGAAGAGGGCAGAGTTTCCCAGCTGGTAAGGTCTTGGGTATTTTACTCTGGGCACAGAGTGTACATGATTGAATATATTCATGTACGTCTTGTCGTAATCGCGGCCACCAATATTTACTTGAGATAAGCTGAGCAGTACAACTCTCACCTGGATGCCCGGAAGATACTGAGGAGTGAGCCCAGGTAATCAGACGGGGTCGACATGACGCTGGGACATAAATCTTGTTGTCTGGGGTTTCTGGCGGGATCGCTGTGCCTTGTGTAGCTTTAGTAATCTCATCGTCCAAGTTCCAGTGAACAACTGAAATGAAGGTCTCGGGAGATAATATAGTAGCCTGGTCCTGTGTGATAATGTGACTGGTCTGATGAGAGAGCGTCGGCTTTAAGATTCTTTTGTGCTGGACGATATGTAATATTGAACTGAAAGCAGGAGAAGAATAGTGACCAACGAGCCTGTCTAGGATTCAACTGTTTAGCTGCTTTAAGATATTCTAGATTCTTATGGTCCGTATAAACTATAAAAGGGTATTTGGCTCCCTCTAACCAATGTCTCCACTCGTCTAGAGCAAGTTTAATAGCTAGAAGTTCTCGATCACCTATGCCATAGTTACTTTCAGTCTGGCTGAACTTGTGGGAATAGAAGGCTATAGGTCTTAGTTTAGATGGTTTACCGGAACGTTGAGAAAGAACAGCTCCGACCCCTGTTTCCGAGGCGTCCACCTCTACTTCAAAAGGTAAATCAGGATCGGGTTGAGCGAGAACTGGAGCGGTGGTGAAGGCGGATTTAAGTCTCTGGAAGGTTTTTTCAGCCGCTTCAGTCCAGTGAAGTTTGCGCGGGGACCCTTTTAACAGAGAGGTTAACGGAGCGGCTATAGAACTAAAAGGACGTATAAATCGACGGTAATAATTGGCGAAGCCTAAAAAACGTTGTAATTCTTTCACAGATGTGGGAGTGGGCCATTCTAATACGGCTTGAACCTTCTGCGAGCTCATGACAATACCGTCAGCACTGATATCAAAACCTAAAAATTGGACTCTGTCCTTATGGAATTCACATTTTTCCAACTTCACATAGAGTTTATGGCGTAATAGGAGTTGAAGAACCGTCCTGACATGGGAGATGTGTTTTTGCATGGTTTCAGAATAAATTAAGATATCATCAAGGTAACAGAAAGCAAATTTACCAATAACCTCTCTAAGGACCTCATTAATAAAGGATTGGAAGACCGACGGACTTAGACTAAGGCCGAAAGGCATGACTAAGTATTCATAGTGCCCCCTAGTGGTACTAAAAGCGGTCTTCCACTCATCGCCCTCTCTGATTCTGATGAGGTTATAAGCGCTCCTTAAATCTAACTTGATAAAGACGGTGGCGTTGCGGAGCTGTTCTAGAGTGGAAGGAATGAGAGGTAGAGGATAGGAATACCTTTTAAGTACTTGATTAAGGGCCCTATAATCGTTACACGGCCTTAACCCCCCATCTTTTTTCTTCACAAAAAAAAATCCGGAGGAGGCTGGTGAAGTAGAATGTCTGATAAAGCCCTGGTCCAATGCTTCCTGAATGTATGTCTCCATAGCGGCCTCCTCCTGTTGAGTAAGAGGATAAACCTGGGATTTGGGGAGAGGGGGCTGGGAAATCAGATCTACGGCACAGTCAGTATGACGGTGTGGTGGTAACTCAGTGGCTCTTTGTTTACTGAATACTTCAGCCAAATCTGTATATTGCTTGGGAATTTTCTGAGGTTGGTCGATGTCTGGACTTTCAATGGATGTGGATCTGATGTGAATAATAGGCTTAGAAAGGCAGCTCTTTTCACAAAATGAGGACCATTTAATGATATGTGGTGGATCCCAGGAAATGATGGGGTTATGGGTACGAAGCCAAGGAAGTCCTAGTATTATGAGAAATTGTGTATCTCTGAGAATATAGAATGATATTTGTTCCGTGTGTAGAGCACTAATCTGGAAGGATATTGGATTGGTCTGATGAAGAATTTCTCCAGATCCCACAGGCCGGCCATCTAAAGCTGCCAAGCGCATCTTATGGGGAAGCGGAAAAGTGGGAATCTGCCATTCGTCCACCAGTGATTGAGCTATAAAATTTCCTTCAGCTCCTGAGTCGATCAATGTGGGAACTGTAAAAGAAGAACCAAGGCAGTAAACAATACCCGGCATTCGGAACGATTTTGCTACTGAGCAAGTGCTAGTGATACTCACAGTTAAAGCGCGCGGATTAGATACCACGCGTTGTTTGGAAGACTGAGGTGGAAGAGGAAGCGCTCGTTGAGAGGGTACTGTGTTTCTGTTCGTCGTGTTATAGTAACGTCTAGAACTTAATAAGTGACAGTCCTTCACCAGATGACTGGCACCAGCACAATACATACAAAGCCCCTCTCGTATACGACGGTTCCTCTCCTCCTGGGTGAGTCTGGAGGAATCGCACTGCATAGGCTCCGGTGCAGGAGGGAGGCTTAAACGTTGGACCGTAAATGATCTGCGTTTTTGTCTGCGCTCCCCTAACATGTGATCGAGTCTAATGGCCATGATTTAACACACTGTGTGTGAGACATCACTGGACATGAGTCTGTCCTACCTCACTCTTCTAACATAAAGGTTTGAGTGTCTGCAGCAGAATTTGTGGATTTTATCATCAAATCAAAACAAAAACACAGAAACAAAAGTCCAGGCTGTCACAGATGTTCAGTTTAATGTGTGATCCCAAACTTTTGAGCGGTAGTGTATAAACACAGTATACTCATAAAAGAATATTATGACCACACCTGGTTTGGAATGAACTCTGTCTGGGATGTCACAGACTGCATATGGCAGGGTCTGCTGCATGTATAAATAAGTGAGCACACTAGTCAGTTGTAGCAGAGTGTAAAACCATCATCATGGGTAAAGGACATGATATGACTGATGTCTTAAAGGGCATGATAATAGGGTACCAGGTGAGTGGTGGTAGCACCTTTGTGAGATGTTCTGGAATCACCATAGTGAACGTGTACTGAGAAGGAATTTCTTGTACACTGAGTGCGTCCCAATGGCATAACAGTGGTGCCCCATGAGCCATTGATGGCAGAGGGTAAATACAACTCTGGTGAGTCGAACAGAGCCATATGCCACATTGGACCAGTTAACCTCTATAATGAACACAGTAGCAACAAGGAGATCACCAGTGAGTGAACACTGCTATGTGTGGGCCTGCAAGGCAAATGCATGATTAAGGTGGGATTAATACTCTGATTTGAATGTGTGAAATATATACCGTACCAAATTTTTGCAAATTCATCGCCATGTGTTCATGAATGTCAAAGATAAAATCTGAATCTGAAGACTAAGTCTCCACCTCAGCTTCCTGTGCATCTTATTGTAGGTGGTGCACCTACGACAGAGAGGACACCCACAAGTCACCATGATCATCTTTACTCTCAGACCAGAGGTATCTCTTACTTACCCTGTCAGTGATACTGCATTCTGTATACTACTAGTGTTCAATGCTCTGCAGAAGTCAGAGAACATTTAAGAATATTATATAAAGCTACTTATTTGCTTAAAAAACACAATCTTTAGAAATAATTCAAACATCAATCATCAGCACAGTATATTTTTGTCTTTTTCTTGAGGTTTATCAGTTTTACAAAGAAGAATTTAGCTGTTAACTGCATAACTTGAGCCAAATGTTGAGGAGTGGCCAATGTTTATTTGCTCTCCTCCCATTGGACAGGCTTGTTATTTTGGCTTAAGTTTTAGAAATCAGTCATAGAGGTTATTCCCTAAAGCAGGATTACTAAATTATTCAGACAGATTAAGCCCGACATTGTGGACTGTCCTGCCATTGTTTTCCCACTGGACAGGTTGGATGTTAATTGGTTAATCTAAGAATGCAATTTAACATTCTGTAACATTTGGATGAGTTGATGTAGGATTTAGGAAAAAAACCCAGGATGTTTTACTTTGTAAGACAATGCTTCCATCTTGCCCCTCTGCCTCACAGCCCAGACATATGAAGAATACAGGAGATTGATGACCATGTTCACTCTGGTCCATGGTATATCTAATGCCTTGGAAATTGTTTTCTTCCCTTCTCTTGATGGATACCTTTCCTTTTGATGGGTTTTAAGCTCTTTATGGGCCATAACTTTTGCTGTAAATAGAAAAAAAAAATGTCAGGAAAATCCTACTAGAACAGCTGAAGATTTTTGTGGGCTAAACCAGAATCACTTTAAATGATGGGAGCTGTGTACAGACTAATCTTTTACTATTGATATTTGTAGTATATTGCTATATTTTACAAACCAGATACATAATTTCAAACATTTCTCAGATGTTCTCTGACTTTGCACTGGAATGTACAGTATATATATATATATTAGGGCTGCGAATCTTTGGGAATCGAGCGAAACAAACCAGAATCGATTCTTGGGGTCAGGAATCGATTTTTTTCCGATTCTTTCAAATACGAACGAAATATTTTACCGTTGCAATCTCTGCAAATCGCAAGAGTCACGTCAAGCCCTTTCTTTCCCGGCCGGGTTGACAGTAAAATCCAAAGTGTTTCCAAATGGTTGCTTTCAAAGACTGCGGCTCAGCTTGCATAGCCAATGCTACTTCCTTGTTTTGCCTAGCACTACGGTGGCTGAAAAGGCACATCCGCACCCGCAAAAAAAATCTATTTTTTGAAAACAAGAATTGATTCTGAATCTTTCAATGTTAGAAACGCGATTCGAGCTCGAAGTGATTTTTTCTGCACCCCTAATATATATATATATATTGTTAAGAGTTTAAATGGGAAGGCTCAATATTGTTTTCTAGGGGTAATATACTAACCAAATTCCCTCTAAACCTTAACCTAAGTATTTAGGCAGATATGTTAGTTAGCATGTAACTCTCTCCACAAACAAATTGTCCAAGCACTGTAGGCTTAGTTAGAGTTCAGTTTGCAGTAGGGGAATAAACAAATAAAGTCCATGTAATTCCAGTAAGACAAAGAGATGGAAGATTTTCTCTAAACACAAATCATCTGTTGTGCAGTTCTCCTCAAAATTGGCTACACATCAAAAACACACTCCTCTCAGCTCTTCCTCTGAGGTGGTTTTATATTGCATGAAGCACCTTGGAGGTAGCAAGTGCCCCCAGTGGACAACGTGTAATGAGACAATATAATGTCTACTAATATAATGTCCTACATATATATCTATATCATGTATTCTTACAAAAAGATGATGTATTGCCCTTATAACAGTATCATAGATGTCCTGAGAATGGGCAACCACCCAAATAAACATTAGTATCCTGGTCAGAAATTGACCAGTGATGGCCGAGACTTCATTAAAATGAAGTTCAATTGACCTCATAAAGGTTCTAGTAAGGGAATATCAAGCTATGGGTTTCTAATAACGTGAATAGTATTATGTCTTAGATAATTGTAGAGATTAACCGAACAGTTTTATAGGACTTCTGTGGCTTTGCAGGGCACAAAACACCATATTTTTTCTCTTAAATCTAAACATTGTTGTATCCCATAATACTTGTCATTCTACCTTTAGATGATGATCATGTTGCCATGGCAAATGCAAACAGGGAAGAAGAGGAGATCCACTATGCCGCCGTCCGTGTGGTGGGATGCAGTCATGGTAATCCTGGAGATCCGATTATAGTGGATTATTCTTTTCAGTTCTTGTCAGCATGACTTTGTACTGTTCTACATAATAAGCAATAGAGTAGCTACTTTAGGCCTCACAGTCACAATGTAAATGGCATTATGATTTTTTTCAGAAGCTGGAAGGAATCATGCAAGAAACAAGGTAAGCAATAAACAAAAGTACCACAGAAAAAGTGTTCTGACATCAAGTGCATGAAAATTCATTAACAACATTAATGGCTATTTGTAACTTTAATAATTTGTTAATGCATGCTGGTTTTAGTTTATATGTAACTCCACATCCAAATGAGTGGATTTTTACTATTTTTACATATTTGTTTGCTTAGCTGATGAGCTAAGACAGTTTGGAGTCCAAATTTTGCTCTAACAAACACTAGAACCCAGTAGTCACCTAAATAACCCCAAAATTTCTGTAAAATACATCCTGATCTTAATTTAGGTCTCGCATGCCAGTTGATGTTGTTTAGGACACAGTATGACTTGCTGTGAGCTTTAAAAATTAATAAAACAATGTTACACACAACCAGACAGTTCAGACAACTACATAGTTCAGACAGCAGCAGAGATGGTCGAAGACTGATCTTCAATCAGTTTCCTCCATTTAAATGATGGTTATCACTAAAACTGATTTTAGATCACCTACTCAGAGTCTGTCGTCTAAGATGCCAACATTCAGTAAATTCACTTTGTGTTACTTATAGCTGATACAAAAAGGTTGCTTTCAATGGAATTGTACAGAAAATGGGTCACATTAAAGGTGGAAAAAGTTCTGAAATTATAATTTTTTTTACAGAAATTTTACAACACAAAAATAAAAAAAAGCTGTATATACTTTTTATATCCACTGTATTTATTTATTTTTATACAGACATACTGTGTCCTACACCATACTATCTAGTCTGTAAGCTCCCAATTAAGGTCTGAGTGCTGCCTGAGTGTGCTGAGTGATGTTTAAGTTATGCATTTTGATGAAAAATAATGTAGGTGATTTAAGTGACTATTGAGTTCTAGTGTCTAGAAGCAATATTGGCAATGCAATGCTAGTTCTAAATAAAATAAGTACAATTTGGACTGAAAGTAAGACTGATATGGCTAATGACTGACATCTGAGGTAGGGGGAATTGTAAATATAATTTCTATGTGAACCATTATTTTAATTCCATATGTCATTTATTCAGAAACCAGCAACCAGTGACTCGGTGATCTATGCAAATATCAAGTTAAAGTAAGGAGCATGAATGCCGGAGGGAATGCTGAGGAGGTGAAGACAGTGAACAGAATGAATGTACTATGTATATACTGTGTGTAGATGATGATGTATGTATAAACTGCTTTTTACAACATGAAATTTGACTTGAAGTAAGTCACTTTACATATAATGAAAATGAGCAGTTCATTTGAAGATAAAAGTCAGATGTTTCCCAGTCAATGGGAAAACAATCAGGTGTGAGTTTTCACCCTGTTTTATTTAAAGAACAGAGATCTATCAAAGTCTGCACTTCACAACACATCTGTGGAAGTGTATCATGGCATGAACAAAGGAGATTTGTGAGGAGCTCAGAAAAAGAGTTGTTGATGCTCATCAGGCTGGAAAAGGTTACAAAACCATCTCTAAAGAGTTTGGACTCCACCAATCCACAGTCAGACAGATTGTGTACAAATGGAGGAAATTCAAGACCATTGTTACCCTCCTCAGGAGTGTCGACCAATAAAGATCGCTTCAAGAGCAAGGCGTGTAATAGACAGCGAGGTCACAAAGGACCCCAGAGTAACTTCTAAACAACTGAAG
>BRDA01035909.1:0-22554 GCA_036984385.1 Crenuchus spilurus | reverse complement strand
GGGTACAGGGTTTTTCAGCCATAGTGCACTGGAGACTCACTGACTTACCTTCACTCACCAGGGTGTGTGTTTGACCTTCAGAAAGGGTCCCTGTCCTGTTGGGAGATAAAGCACTCCAGTGGGCCTCTAAACCTTGCCTGCAGTGATGATGGAGCAGCCCTGTGCTCCGGCCCCCACGTGTAACTGCTGGACTTCACACACTGACCGTACTGACTGCTGACCTGTAGCGCTGTGGGGTTAAAAGCATGCAGCAAGCCATTAAACGCTCTAAGTGTATGTATGAGGTATTCCTAACCTTTCATTCAGCCTCCCTGTACAAGCGTCCAAGGCTTTCCCCGGGATTACAGTCAAAGCGCGTAATTAGCATGAAAGAGTGGTGCAAGGGAGGAGAAGAGGATGAATGGAGGGAGAAATGACCCCTGCTATCGCTCCCCTCACATACCCATAGCTTATCTGCCCTCCACCCGGGGGGAATGTTTATGTATTACTTGCGCAGTTCAGAGATGAGCAATGCCTAAGCCTCCATGTGACAGTTCAATTTGAAATATGTGTTTGATTGTCAGAGACGAGCTCTGAAAAGAGAGACAGGATAAAAAAAGTGAAGAGGACTTTGGAAAGAACTGAATGGCTTTATGCACGCATAGGCTCATGTGTCTATATCTTTCTGTCTATTTGTCTGTCTCTCAGCATCTGTCTGTGTATCTGTCTCTGTCTCTCAATATCTCTGTCTTTCTCTCTGTGTCTGGCTGTGCATCTGTGTCTCTGTCTGTGTCTCTCAGTATCACTCTCTCCTTCTCTCTTGCAATGTCTCTCTGTGTCTCTTCCTGTCTCTGTGTCTCACCCTCTGTCTTTCTTGCTCTTTCTCTTCCTTTTTGGATCTTTTTCACCTCCACTTTCTTACTTTCTGTCTCTCTTCCTCTGTCAATCCCTTCCCCTCTCTCTCTCTCTCTCTCTCTCTCTCTCTCTCTCTCTCTCTCTCTCTCTCTCTCTCTCTCTCTCTCACTCTCTCTCTCTCTCTCTCTCTCTCTCACTCTCTCTCTCTCTCACTCACATGCACTCTTTGATTGCCTCTCGCCTCTGCCACTGGCTGCTGTTCATCATGGCGTGATGTTCGACCTTATGATTTTTGAAATGGCGTAATGATGATGTATCTCTATCAGCCGCAGTAATTGGGAGCTGTTTTTCTCCCCACTTTCTTACAATTTGCTGGCTAAATTGCGGCGCAGCGGCTGTGCATTTCATTTTCTCTCGCTCTGCCCTTCGTCGCCTGGCAGAGTCAGACAGCGTGAGAGAATAAGAGAGGCCACCGTGCTCAAGAGCACTTCAGCCGCTTTTCGGGGGAAATAGCATTTTGTTGACAATGGGATGAATAGCGATCCATCATTGAATATTAAACTTGGCAATTCTAGATGGAATAGTTGTTTTGATACTGCTTATAGGTAGTTGCTGTATTATTTATAAAGCATGAGTGAAGAGGCAAAAGCATTTTATTATATTTATGTGCTGTTCTTTGAATAGGGAGTGGTGGATCTATGTCCTGGGTTGTCCACCCATGGAATGGAGAGTGTTTTACACACAATGAGCCTTCGTTTAGTATTCGGAAAATACTCTACTCTCCGTCTCTGTCTCTCTGCCCCCGTTCTTTCTTTCTCTATTATTCTCTCTTTCTCTGTTTCTTTGTCTCTCACATTTCATTGTCGTTATATATAGTGGAAGCACTTACTGCAGCTATAGCCAACTCACAGGAAGATGTCCTGGTCCCACATGTGCTTTTCCACCAGTGGAACATATATGGAGATAAATCACCATCTTATTAATTAACTTCTTCTGGGTATCCTGCGTATCGATTTAAGTTCAGGCCACTTCAGGTGAAGGATAATCACACTGTAGTCCTGGCCAAGCAGCGAAGTGTCTGCTGGTGTTGAACATTTACTTTGCCGCCTTCCAGTTTTATCTGGTGACCTGAGAAACGGATATTTTTTCACGTGACACATTGTCCCTTCAGCACTTAAACTTAATGGAGCGCTACAGTGTTCAATCTAATCTCTATAAGCAGCATATATAGCATATGGTTGATTACAACAGACAATCATTTTCCTGTATTTGGGAGAGGAAGCTTGACTCAAATTGAACTGAACAGAAGTGAATGCAAGAGGACTGGCCTATTGGCTTCTATTATCTGTTATACACTACCACTCAAAAGTGTGAGATGATCCATTAAATTGAACATTGTCTGGGACAACAAATACTTTTACCTTGAAAAAGTTGTACATTATAGCAGGTTTGAGATTATGATAAAATACACAAATGCTGCTGCACCAGATAGTCTTCTGTGATACAAGGGTGAGGTGGGCCAGCACTGCCATTTAGCACATATTTTGAGCAATGCATGATGGGATGTAAAATATTATGAATATATTCTTCAGATTAGCACTAGTGCTATAGCACCTATTCATCTAATGTTGAGCAAGATTGCCCTTTTCTTTTTCAAAGACATACTCTAGTTGAAATACATTGATATTCTAGTGATTAATAATGCTTAATAATTAACAATAAATTAATAATAATTATTAAGGATGGTTATCATTTGCTTTAGTGACAAAAAATTGGTAACACTTTATAATAACTTTCATTAATAAGCCATTAACTAATGATTAATAACTGAACAAATCATTAGTTCATGAGAATTTAAACATGAACAAATGTTTATAAATGACAGTTCATGTAATTATTAATGATTGTATTCAGTTTTGCAAATGTTACCAAATCATTAGTAAATCACTTGTTAATGAAATTCTCATGAACTTTCTGGCCATTATCATTGCTACCACTATCATCATCATTCCTGTCCCACTACTGTCACCATATCAGTTCACCTGAACATTACAAGAAGATCACATGATTATGGTTTATCATGAACTTAGAATTAGTGACCAGAGGAGGATGGGTCCCCCATGAGAGTCTGGTTCCTCCCAAGGTTTCTTCCTCCAGCTCTGAGGGAGTTTTTCCTTGCCACTGTCGCCGTTGGCTTGCTCACTGGGGATTAGGGATTAATAATTTGATGTCTGTTATTCTTAACCCTGTAAAGCTGCTTTGTGACATCAGTTGTAAAAAGCACTTTATAAATAAAATTTGATTGAATTTGATGAACTAATGATTTCTTCAGTTACTAATCATTAGTAAATGAGCTGTTAATGAGTTATTATAAAGTCTTACCAAAAAATCTTATTGAGGTTGTTTATATTTATGTATCCATAATATTCCTACATATAACGCTTTGCATGAAATATGTTAAACGTCTATTGGAGAGTAAACTGCTGGGCTAAAGCTTATAAAGTCACTATCAGTAACTTATGGGGGACACCAAAACTGAACTAAAAAGCAGTGACACTCCCCCCCCCCCCAAAAAAAAAAAAAAAAGACAACAGAGTATCTGGAGCAGCAGCATTACATGTAGTTTGAAGTCATAGTTATTATTTGTGGTTATCAAGCAAATGCTACTGATGTGCCTGATATAGGAAACCAATGCTGACAAACCTTCAGGTTTCATTTTCTCTGCTGAAAGAAGGTCATTGACCTCTGCTGATTAGCATTATCAACACTGTTTACACCTTAATGACCTCAATTAGTTAATTATCTGTATCTCCACCAGTTGTGTGGAGAATCTGTGGGAAGCAGGTGTTTATATCTAGTTGTGTAAGTCAGCTGTATACTCCTGGGCTTTGGTGTATTGCAAGGACATCGTCAGGACAGGACTGTTTGTATGTGCTAAGCACACAGGGAAACACAAGCAATTTGTACTTTTAATTGAGTTTTAATCCACAATGAATATCTTTCAACCCGATCCATCGGTACATTTGAGGTTAATGTCATTCACCAGCATTCTCAGCTGGGAACTATTCTTTTTGTTTGCTTGACTTTATCAAGGATATGTTCAAAAGTTTTCATTTTTCAAAAAAAAGAAAAAAAAAGTCCCAATTTACCATGAAATACTGTAGCTCCCTGATTACGCCTATCAACAGATCAAAGCAATGTTTGTGGTTTCCTTGAACATCTCATCAAGAGAAGCCTGTCACAAGCAGCTCTGTCTCAGCGGGTTTGGCAAAAGTAGGCAGGGGGTTCTGAATTCCCCCGAGCAGGTAAAAGCCCCCATTTTGAGCTTCGACAGGTGCATTGTTAAAGATAGAGCATACAATGCCACTTCACATCGAGTTCTGATGGACACATGCCTTACTAGCATAATGCTGTTAAATATGCATGTCTGGATGCAAAAGGTATCCATGTTAAGGGGGGAAAAAAGCCCTAACATCTGTTTTTAGGCCGGCTTCAGTCCTGGCTCTGTAGCCTAAAGCCACAGATTGAGTCGCGGGGCTGGTATTTGTAGATTAAATAGCTTGACAAGCCAATCCTCTGCTGTTTGAAACCTGCCTCTCTGCTCCCATTCCCCTGGTGCTTTGGCTAATTTTTGTTTGCCTTAACATATGGTTAACATAATCGTACTAGCACTCTGCATACATATTAATGTGGCCTGCTGCTTAAAGTGTTTTACTCAAGCATTTCAGTCCCTATCATTTTGTCCAGCACTAACCTTTAGTTCTCAGGAAATGGCAGACTATACACTGTAAATTGCCAAATAAAGCAATAAATCACGGGAGGCCATGTGTCACAGGAATTTATTTATTTATTTGTTTTTTTTACCACAGTTGAGTCATAAATACTTTTTACAACACTTTATTTCATGTCAAAATAATACTCGAAGATAAAACACACCAATAGTCTTCACTAATTAATATTTTATTATTAAGAACAATCACTGTCAGAATGTACCCCCAGTTCAGAAAGCCCATTAACAGTTGGCTACAGCTGCTTAGCAATATAATATTCAAAGATTATTGCATGAACCAATCCAAGGGTTTTTATAATTTAACAAAGACTATGTTTGTATATTAGGTATTTGTCCATGCCCCAGCCAATCAGAACTTTTACTAACTACTTCTTACTAAATAACATGATAGTTTTCCGTCTAAAATAGGACAGCACATTGGCTTTGTGGTTATATTTACATCTCAGGTTTGATCTGGGTGTCGTTTCCATGTTCTGCCCATGTATGTGTGGGTTTCCTCCAGGGTCTCCTGTTTCTTCCCACAGTCAAAAAGGTTAGGGTGACTTGATATTGATAACTAGGATGTAGCCATGAATATAGCCTTAGTTACTGATATCGCATTAAGCAATAATAAACCACAATTCTAAAATATGACTGGCTGAGTCAAGTCTTTTAAAAATTTTTTTAGCTTTATTATGCACTACAGCATTAACATTAGATCTGTTAATGTTCATTTAAGTCATTAAATGAACAAAATGGCCTTGATGAGAAAAAATAAACTTACAAATCTAAAAACTTGCTGCCTGCAGCTACAGCAGCTTGCTCTGCATAAAGTAAGATGCTTCTGCAGTGTTGTTTTATATTGCTTTGGAGGATTAAAGACAGCAGTGGTGGTGTTTTTGGTGCTAAAAAGTGCTCCTGGAAGGTCAGCATAACTGATCGATTGCATAAAAGATCTCTGTTTGATGTTGGTTTGGCACAGCTCGGGTCCCTGTGGACAATTACAAGCCACACAGTCATTAATGCTCTGGAGATGTTAGAACCCTTACATTATTCTCCTGAATGAACTGAAATTCAATAGCACTATGGTTCACTCTGCACAGGTCATCCTGACTGTCTCGGAGATCATTTAGAAGCTGTTTGTGTCCAGTCTTTGTGATAACAGTGAGTTTAGATTTGCTGTGATAGGATAAATGACTGTAGGCCTACTCTGAATGTGCTGTGGCATATTTAGCATATACATAGCAATGGGTGTGTGTGCTTGTGTTGGTGTGCGTGTGGGGCGTTTCACACATGGTCCTGACCTTTTGAGATTAAGGTTATGTTTAGAAAATTATTTTACATATAGGTATTTACATATACAGTATCGAATATATATGTAACATTATTGCATAATGGGGGGGCAAAAATTAACCTCCTATTCATTATACTAGCCAGGGAGGAACGTACCAAGTATATCAGACATTTTCTTTATAAAATGGCCTACATTTGGGGCATTATTGATGCAAAAGGGGCAGTTTTACAGCTAGGCAAAATTGATATAGTGAATACCTATCAGCCACATCATTAGAACCCCCTCCTTTTTTCTACAATCATTGTCCGTTTTATCAGCTCCGCAGAGCAGGTTTTTTTTAAAATAATGGATCATTCTCAACCTTCAGTGATGATGATGTTTTGGAAGTGTTTTTGTGTTTGTTGTGCTGGTATGAGAGGATCAGACACAGCAGAGCTGCTGGAGATTTTAAACACACACTGTTGGACTCACCTACCTTGTCCAACTTGTAGAAGTCAGAGACAGAAGCTCATGTGTTGCTGCACTGTATGTGTTGGTCATTCTCTAGTCCTTCATTGGTCGTCACAGGATGCTGCCCTCAGGGTGCTGTTGGCTGGATTGTTTTGTTTGATGCACTATTATCCATCCAGCAGTATCACTGATATGTTTTAAAACATCATCACCTCTGCTGTGTCTGATCAACTCATTATTATTATTATTATTATTATTATTATTATTATAGTTAGATGTTTCTCTGTCACTCTCTCTGTGTATGTTTTTATGTTATGTGTATGTTTGATTGTTGGGTAGATGAATAGATGTTTCTGTGTGTGTGTGTGTGTGTGTGTTTGTATGTTAGATAGATTGATTGATGGATTGATGGATTGATAGATGGATTGATAGATAGATGGATTGATGGATTGATGGATGGATTGATGGATTGATGGATTGATGGATTGATGGATGGATTGATGGATGGATGGATTGATGGATGGATTGATGGATTGATGGATTGATGGATTGATGGGTGGATTGATGGATGGATGGATGGATGGATGGATGGGTAGATGGATAGATGTCTGTCTGTCTGTCTCTCTCTCTCTCTCTCTCTCTCTCTCTCTCTCTCTTTCTCTCTCTCATTGTGTGTGTGTGTGTGTGTGTGTTTGTTAGAATGTTATTGATTGATTGATTGATGGGTAGATGGATAGATGTCTCTCTCTCTCTCTCTCTCTCTCACTCTCTCTCTCTTTCTCTCTCTCATTGTGTGTGTGTGTGTGTGTGTGTTTGTTAGAATGTTATTGATTGATTGATTGATGGATAGATGTCTCTCTCTCTCTCTCTCTCTCACTCTCTATCTCTCTGTGTGTGTGTGTGTGTAGGTGCTCTAATGCACAATTTACATTCTAGTATTTGTGACCTTTTTTAAGAAACTGGTTTGTCTTTGTGGAATTTATGATCCTGACCACACTTTATTATTTCAGGCATCATGATCTGAATAGCAATTTACTTGAAGCTCAAAGATCTGATGCATCCCTGTGTCTTTCCTGTGAATCCTCTCCACCCTCCCCAGCACTGGCCTGCTTCTCGTTTAAATGAGAAAAAAGGGAAAACTATTTCAGTGAAGCTCTTCTGGAAAAGGGAGCAGATAGCAAAGGAGAGAAAAAGAACAACAAAATGTGAAAACTTCCCACTTCAGCCTCCCTCGCTGCTTCTTCAAAGAGCTGTGTCACTACCAATACTGACACCTTGGACAATTTTGTCAGTGATATTGAGAGTTCTCTGTGTCAGCAAGCCTGTCGTTGTGACACTCCCAGAAGGCACTGTTTCCCCCGGTGGCGGCCACACTATAAAAAGAACAATCAGAGTGGCCTGATGGAACTAATTTCATCTGGCCTTTCAGTCTCTCTCTCTCCCTCACACACTTTTTCTGTCCCCCTCACACTGAATCTCTGCTTGCCTTTTGCTTTGCAGTCACGTTTCATCTCTGTGCATGATTCATTCTGCTCAATAAGCTCCAAAGTAAGCAGATTTGTCCATCCCTTCTTCTCTCTCTCAACCCCCCCCCCTTTAAGAAGGCTATTGTGATTCATGGACGAAACCCTTTCGGAGCAAATATTCTCTGAGCATTTTATGTATAAACATGCTTGACTTTCCATCATGAGCAGAAAAAATGCAGAAGGGGTGGGGGTGTATAAAAAAAAAAAACAAAATAAATTAATCAAGAACTCTCCTGGAAAAGCCCTTCATTTGGTATGCTGTGTCCACCAAAGAGCAATTCGGTCAAGTTAGCATCACGCGCCCCCAAGTGTGATAAACAGATTAGTTTTCAAAATGTAGGAAGCAAATGAGTTTCTGCTCATGTTGCAATGGGGGCCTGTCACTCGCACTAATATGTTGGGATTTTGTTGCCAAGTGTCGTGATAGCAGCTGAAAGCAAGGCAGTCTTTTACACTGAAATTCATCTGCTCTATTAATGTGTATGTGCTTTAACGAAACATCCCAGCTTCGTCGTCTTCTAGATTAAAGGTTGGCGAATGGATCTAGATGGGAACTAAAGGCAAGCTTAGCTTTACATACACACAGAAGAGAAAACCCCCATCCTTGGAAAAATGGGAAAGCATTAGCATCTTGGCATTAGCATAACATCTGTGTTTTCTTCCAGTTAGTATTGCGGATAGGGTGCAAGTGCTCGGCCTAAAATGATCCCTTTTCCCCCATGAAGGATGAATGGAAGGCTCATATAATACAGTAATGGGTTTGATCAATAACATGGCTAGATCTTTTGTGCACCAGAGTGCTTTTTCCTCTACATCTGTGCCTTCACTGCTTCTCAATTATGACAAACTCATTAGGGTCGCTGGCAATAAAATATATAGAACCCTACACTTGAAGTTCGAAAGTGCTTCACTAAGCATCAGCAAACAACAACTTCAATTATTTTTCTTTTCTCAAGCAGACAGCGATATTTATTACCTACAATAATATACAGTGCATGGCGGTGGAATATACATATGGAAAGGAAGGATAGCAGGAATTTTGATTAAAATTGATTTTCCTCCCCTTGGGGAAGTGAGAAGTCAAAAACTGTTCCATGCACATTTATGAAACCGATTTAGCCTGTTGACATTGAGAGGCTGCTTGATAAGTAATTAAATCCCCTTTTACCCAAGACAAGGTGACAGGTAACTGTTTCATTTATCCTCTTCAACACTGGGGCCTATAAAGATAATGGACAGTTCTCTACCTCAGGTTTTTCTGCCTGCTGTTGTCATATCGAAGATGTCTGCAGCCTACAGGGAATGGACGGAATTGTTTTTCGCTTTGACTTTTGAAGACGTGTCTGTCAATGGGCCTCGGCAATGCACAATATTCCAAAGGGGCGAGTAATCACCTGATTTTATCATTACAATCAAAGGAGATATATCTTACATTTTCCTTATACATATTTATTTCCCTGAGGTTCACTTATAACTGTTATGTGGGGGTTAATTCCAGCCAGAATTCACTTTATAAATGCCCAATTTATTTTCCCTGAGAAATAAATATGTTACTGTGCCTTTAAGATTGACATATATGCAAATATCCTCTCTTCTGATTGGCTGCTCTGTACTTATTCTCATACAGAAATAGATCTGGGTGTAAGTGCTCCTTAAAACATGAAGTCGGAGAGAAACTGCAGTAAGCTCAATAATTAGAACTGTGTAAATGTGTTGAGGTTTTGTGACATCACAAAAACAACTAATATAGAATAAATAATTTTTTAAATATATTGTATCACTAGCCAATTTTACATTCTCTCTCACTTTTTTTCTTCATTCAGTTACCCTAGTGTTAAATTATTAACCTACTATTAAACTAATACATGTTTAGTTTATGTATTAAACTATTAAAACAGGCCTTTCAGAATAACAAATATGCATGGTTCTGATTCAGTGTAATATGTGCATTGTACATGACTGAAGAAATTTCATATGGGAAGAGGCCATTAAAAAGGCAAGGTCAGGGGTCTGACATCAGTAAAAATCACTGTTCAAACATGGCTATGCATTCAGGAGGGCCATCCTGATTAATGATTCAGTTCTATCCCTAAGACTGGCCATGAGGGCCCACACATCTGTCTTTTCTAACCTGCAGTTTTTCCCCTACTGGCTGCCACGCAACCCCCACCAAGAGCATCCCCAGATGTTCCCATGAGAGACTACCAGCCTACTGCTGCTATCAAATCGCTACCTTGACATTGTGTGCAGCTGCCCTTGGCTTTTACTAGACTACTTATATTCATTTCCATTAGCGATGTGCAATATGAGTCTATATAAATCATGTCACATTGCACTTTTCTGATGATATCCCGCGTATCACCAGTACTTCTACAACAACTGCATGTATTATGAAAAAGATTGTAAGGCAATTATAGAGAGCCTGTAAACAACAACAATAACAACAAGTATATAGTAATTGCATAAGCAGCAGAGTAATAAGTAGCTGGGCTTGTTATGCCATTCTCATAATTAATTAAATAATTTTTGTTGTCTTGCAACTGCAGTTTTTGAAAATGTCATCTATATCCTTTTGAATGTAATAACAAACCTGAGTTAATAAACAGTAAATTAACAATAAATATTGTGATTACATATTATTAATTGTGACAGTCTGAAGCTCTCATAATGTGAGACTTAATAGATTTTTGCAGTAGTTAATTAGCATGTACAGTCATTAGATAGCTCCAAAGTTATATGGAATTAGAAGAAATGCTGTACAAATCAATATGACATACAACTGAAGACGAAAAGTAGAAATAAATGTTTCAAGTTGATAAAATCACAGAAAATAAACATTTTAATATACTCAAACACAGATCCATTTCATTAGTGTTGAGACTGTGTGTAAGAATGTAATTATATCTGGATTTATTATTATTATTATTTTTATTTTTATTATTATTATTATTATTATTATTATTATTATTATTATTATTATTATTAAAACAAATCCTCCAGCAAGAGGAAAAACAGTATATGTGGACAGTTTTCACAAAACACCATGGAAACCATGACTACAGTGACCCATAGTTTTAATCTACTGCTCTTACAGCTCATAAAAAATGTGCACAAGAATCTCTGAGCACTCAGTCCACATTACAAAAAAGAGGTAGCTTTTTAGCTTAAATGTTAGTATATTGTAATAGCAATACCCCCAAAACATGTAAATATAACACAACACTGACCAAACTTTACTCAATGAGCTCTTACTCAAAACCTCTCCCTCAACTTCTTGGAACTCTCAGCCCTCTTTTCAGGCTTACACTCAAAACTAATAGACTTTTTGCAATTAAAACTAAAATGCTGATTTAGAATAGAAATGAAATGTTCCACTCTGTAAACTGTGCTGCTCTCATTTTTCATCTTGGAGAAACTCACAGGACCACCCATGAAGCTCTTTTATAGGTAAAAAAATTTGTGAGCAAAACATACTAAGAAGTGCTAGTTTCAAAATAAAATACTTAAAACACAATATTATCTTATTTGTAATAACATACTATCAATATATATATTTTTAATTTCACAATATTTTTGTCTGTTGTTGGAATGAACAGATATTGCATTCTTAACAGATATAAATACAGACCTGACCTCATTTTACTGCATAGATCCCTTTTTTTTTTTTTGTTCTTTAGCGTTTTTAAACTCACACCTTGATAACACCTGTATACTCCGCTTGAGCATATATTTGTGGCTGAGTATGACTAGTTCAATGAAACTTAATTTGAATTTGTTTAATTGACATCTAATTCATGATGTAATGTGTAAAAGTATTAGCTGTATCCTTGTTCCTTTAACATCTCATACCAGTTTGTCTGTTCCTCATCATTGTAAGTGAAATTTATATCAGTTATAATGAAATGCTGCTTACAATACCCCTAATAAATGTTATTGCCCTCTTACAATTCAAATCCAAATCTAGTTTGGAGCCCTAAACAGATACAGATACAGTCGCATTGCATTACGCTTTCAATGCAGGGTTATGATTGAATGCTGGGGTTTGCACTTCAATTTAACAGTTTAACAGATGACTCGTACTACAGTTTTGTGCACCCCTGGTCAAATGACACATTTTGTTGATATTTTCTAAGTGAAAATAAGTAGCACACAAGTTCATTTCTACAGGGAAGAAATGCACGTTTTTTATTTATTTACTAAATTAACACATTGGAAAAATAAAATAATACAATATTCAGGTTGCTATAACTTCTACACTGGCCACATTTAAATTTCTCCAGAATGTTCAGTTCTGTTATGAAAAGGTAGTTGTGCATTACAATGTGCAGAAGTTTGTTCTCTGTAAAATATTTTTTATACACATAGAACATCAATAAATAAATGGAGTTTAACTAGGGAGCACTAAAATAAAAAAGGGTGAAGAAAGAAGAACCTAATGTTCAAGTCTTGCTTTTTGCCTTGTTGTCTACTTAGTACCACTACTGGTGTGTTTTTACAATGTATCCCCACGTTTGTAACAAAACTTTGTATCTCCTAAATGTAAGCTTTATAGGGAAAAGCAGAAACATTATGTTTAATGCTAATATTAAAGATTTAATTCTATTTCATTTTTGACCGTCTTTATTGATCCATTTGTCATGAAATGTTCACACATACACACACACACACTATAAAGGGCAGCTGGCATTTTCAAATGATGTAAAATGCTATTTTGATATGGCAGTAACAGTATGTTAATCATTAGTATGACCTGCTGTTTCATGTGTTTCTTTGCAAGCATTTTGGTGGCATTTCTCGTCTTCTCTATCTCACATGTTGATGTGCTTTTATTATGTGCAGTTTTCACTTATGTTCCCTGAGTAAAGACAGGAGGAAAAAAAAGTAATCAAATTCAGCTGAGGCATTGGATTATAAATGAGGTTTGCGCCAGGCGCCATAATGTTATTTAGGTTTCTGTGTATTGAGACCTTGTTCCAACTCCCATCAGCAATGCGACAGAATCAAATATGAATATAAGCTGATATAGGGAAATTGGTTTGTTATGTGCTGATGCTTTGGAGACCAAGCACTGCGAAGGAAACAGGGAGGGGAGGGGGAAAAAAGAGGAATCCAGCGCGCTTTGCAGAATGATGTTTTAATTACTTGAGCTAGAATGATAACACTCCACTCTTGGAATGATACAAATTATTAAGGCTATGCCAGCAGCCATCTCCTTCCACTGAGCATTTCATTTTCCAAGCACAGGGTGTTTAGCTTGTGTCTGGCGTCAGACTCTACTTCATCTTCTTTCATGGTAGAATCTTTCAGGAAATGGACTTTTCGTACAAGACCAGTTTTTCAAAGACCGGCTGTACCATCATAACATCGCCTCCCACGGTCTGCTGCTATTGTCCTGACTAGTTGACAGAAAGAAACCTGAAGCTGAATAGAATGTAAATCTGCTTGGCCTAGTGAGTCTGCACAATATGAACTAATAAAAGCTCAACCCACATCCCCAACACAGCAATAGTATTGGTACTAGATGTCTTAACTTCGGCGAGGAAGTCAACAAGATTTTTTTAGCTTCATAATTGAATACAGTTGTGTCCTTCTTTATTTTCCCAGCAGAAAAGTTTTGACAATACAACTGTCTAGAGAGTGCCTGTAGCAAGTGACATTAGCTTTAGGGATGTTGCTAGGCCATTTTAGGAAGGCTATAGGCCCTCCTAAATGTTATTCAGCCCCCAGTGATAAAAGAAAGTGAAAGTAAACTGACATTTATTCAGTTTGACTGTTCAAACGGACTGTTTGGAGATCCTAGCGACACTTGGGTCTGGGCTATAAAATGGATATAATGATCATGCTCTCAGAGGCATGTTGGAGTTACGTATTTATGTATGTATGCATTTAAAACATTTACTAAATGACCTAAACCCAATTTCAATGCACATTTTGAGCTTTTCATGTTTGTGACTTGCTGTAAACAAACGACAGACATCCCTCAATGCTGGGACAGTTGCACAGCTGTGGTTATATGAAACATAGTAACTTACTATGATCAGATCTAATACAGTACCTTATCCCTTTCCAAATTGTTCATTTAGCAGTCTGAAATCATATGGGTTACATTAGCTATGACAAATACAAATAGCGGCTTGGTTACTGTATGAGCAACTTAAATAGGTGTGCTGAACATTGCAGTTCTAGCACAGCTATTTCAGTTGACTCGCCTAAACCTTAATTAGCTGTTCCTGCATCATCTCAGAGTGTCCTTATTTATTATTACAGTCTTGTTCCTGCCCCCATTATTTTTACTGCTTTATCGGCTATGAAAGCTAGAAGACAGAAATGAAGTGCTTTCTTCAGAACTTCCAGCAGCAGTGTCTGCTCATTTACTAGCACACCTTGTATCATTTTTGAAGCTTTATTTGTGTGCAGTGATCGCAGTGGTGTCTTACTCTGAAATGGGTAGGTGAGGAAGTCTCCCAGAGACGTGCTAAGCTTTAGTGCAGACCTGTCTGAATATCTGCCCAGAACCCATCACCTTCTGAGGTGATACCTGAGAATGTAATGGGGCCAGACTTCACCTGCTGTGTCCGGCTATCTTTGCGCTCTCCAACTGCTAGTCTTTCTGAAACTCTGTGTGGTCAAATCCAGCATATGTGAAGCCACGCTGGTCATGTGTGATCTCTTCAGACTATTAATTCTTTTTGCCTTTATCCATGAAATTACACCATCATGATAAAACCAAAGCCAAGCAGTACCAAAAATATACAAAGAGAAATGTGTATTTAGAGATGCATTGTGCTTAAATCTGAAAGAGCCAGTATAACAGAAACACATAGGCTTATGGACGCATAAGCAAATTGTTCCAAACATTTATCTTGTTAAATGTACACTGCTCAAAAAAATAAAGGGAACACTTAAACAACACAATGTAACTCCAAGTCAACCACACTTCTGTGAAACCAACCTGTCCAGTTAGGAAGCAACACTGATTGTGTTCAATTTTACCTGCTGTTGTGCAAATGGAACAGACAACAGGTAGAAATGAGAGGCAATTAGCAAGACAACCCCTATACAGGAGTGGTTCTGCAGGTGGTGACCATAGACCTTTTCTCTGTTCTCATCCTTTCTGGCTGCTGTTTTGGTCACTTTTGCATTTTGTCAGTTCTCTCACCATAGAGGTAGCATGAGGCGATGTCTACAACCCACAGAAGTTGCTTAGGTAGTGCAGCTCATCCAGGATGGCATATCAATGTGAGCTGTGGCAAGAAGGTTTGCTGTGTCTGTCAGCACAGTGTCCAGAGAATGGAGCAGATACCAGGAGACAGGCCAGTACACCAGGAGACATGGAGGGGGCCGTAGGAGGGCAACAACCCAGCAGCAGGACCGCTACCTCCTCCTTTGTGCAAGGAGGAACAGGAGGAGTAGAGCCAGAGCCCTGCAAAATGACCTCCAGCAGGCAACTAATATCCATGTTTCTGCTCAAACAGTCAGAAACGGACTCCATGAGGGTGGTATGAGATTTTGAGTGTGATTCCAAATCCAGACCTCCAAGGGGTAATAATTTTGATTTACATTGATCATTTTTGTTATTTTGTTCTCACCGCATTCCACTATGTAATAAATAAAGATTTTCAACTAGAATATTTTATTCTTTGAGATCTAGGATGTGTTAATTTAGTGTTCCCTTTATTTTTTTGAGCAGTGTATTTCTGTGTGTAAACTCTAAACATGTATACAGTAAAAAGTAATGAGAACATTTTGATTTTAAAAAAGGGTTTGAAATGTTTGATGGTTTGATTCCGGATACTATCCACAATGTTCACAGCCATCAAATTAATGTGTTAAATTCAGGGCTTAAGATCCCTGGACATTTCTTCTAAAAGAGAGGGATTGTTACCCCAATGTCCTGGTTAAATGTCACACTCCTAATTGTTCAGATATTCAAAAATGTAGCCTTAGTCTCTCCTCACCTCTTTATCTGTTAGCTAATGTGCATTAATCATGCTGACTCTGACTGCCATCACATCATACAGGTGGATACTGCACATTTGTGGTGGTTGAAGTGACTCTCAAATGTCTGTTAGCTTCAGAAATGTAATGTCAAAGTATTACTAGTGTAATTGCCTAAACCTTTGCCTAGTTCTGTATGTTTTCAGCATATTCAGGCTCATGTGAAAATAAGCAAACTGATTATGGTAATTAGTTTTTCATTAATTTCATGCATTGATGAAATGTATCCAGCAAAATTTAAAATGAATTAAATGCTTGCATAATTTGCCTCCTTACTACCATTGCATCTCAACACTGTTTTTGGAGTTCTCTCTAAAATGTACTGTTGTACAATGTAATGTTCCTGTTGTGGACGTTTCGATTGAAGTTGAGGGTTATTTTTGTCATTGTCATTCAAAAATACATGTAAAGGAGAGAAAACAAGCTTTGTTTGGACTGGCGACTAATGGCTTGCTCTTAATGAGTGCAGTCAGTGGAGCTCGATTCAGAGGGAAAGTGACAGCACGCTGAAGCTGCTAGAAAAGAAACCCTTTCACAACTGTTCTGAAGCAAATTGACACAGTGATGCAGAATATACAGTGAACCTCTGCCAGAATGAAACTACCAAAATGCACATCAAGCCACTCATTTTTCAACCAATCAGCTTGGGTCTGATCAAACGACTCATGAAGCAGAATCAACAAAAAGACAATTATAAAGTCATCAAAACGGTTCTGTCTATCAGTGCTTCTAAAGGTAAACCTCTACTATGAAGGCTGCTGGATATTTAAACACACAACTCTCAGAGGCCTTCAAAGAGAGGGGTAATGAAATGAAAATCAATGTAGATAGAATACATCTCTTGGGTGATGTACATAACCAACAGACAACCGACTTTGACAGTGCATGGAACTCTCTATGGATGCAAGTCATTATGCTGCGCCAAGAGATATGAACATATTCACTAAGATATGGAAATGTCAGAGTGCTCACTGGTAACAGCACATTCCTCATTGTAGGACATAAAATCGCTCCACAGGACTTTGATTCCTTCTTGTGAATGTAAAATAGGGTAATTTTTGTATGAAGAATGTACTACTGGGTAACTGCAACTTTAGGCTGTAGTTTAGAACAGTTACACTGCACTTTTCTAAATAGTTTCAAAAATGGTTCTTGGCTTAAACATACAGTTTAAGTAATTTAAATATATGGAGGTTCTTTACACATTTACCACTCACACATCCAACGTCTAAATAAACCTATTCTATAGGTAAGCAAAAGGACTTACATCAGATCAACAACAAACTCTGTTCCAATTTTTTTATTACTTCCCCTTGCTGTGCTAATTTTTGTTGAAAGAAGCTTAACAATGAAGCACATTTTAAAAATGCAATGCATTTTCTCCATCAACCACTGGTAAATATGAAGGCTCTCCATGAAACTCCAAAGTGTGTTTTGAGCTATGACAGTAACAAAAATCTGCTGTTCTGTAGATTCTTTCCCACAAACCAAACCAAGGGTTAAGGGTTGTGCCTGCAGCAACTTTCCCTGCCCTTCTTAAGAGTTGGAATGTCCTTCAAGATGGCTGTAGAGATTCCCAAGAGGAGTACTGATGTATTGCTTTTCTACAATTGGAATCTTGGTGATAAGTTTGATTTGGAGTATCACAAGCAGAGCACTGCTTTACATCATACATCTTATTTTTAAAGATGATTCTTAAAGAACCAGCCACTGAAAGGTTGAGACCAAATGTAGTTCTTCTGTACTCAAACCTGCTCATTGAATATGCTCGCCCATCATAAACAAGCCTTTTCTGAAAGGTTTTAGTGTTGATTACTCCAGGACTGGGAAGCACTGTTCCGTAGCATCACATTTTCAGAGTATACTAACATATAGTATAATAAATAATGACTGAAGCCGTAACATCCTCATTGATTCTTACACTGAACACCAATATGCTACTCTGTGAAGTTTATCCACATCCATATTTTGTAAGCTCTGGCTGTTTCATCATGGCCAGGTTTTGATCTCATCAGATGAGGAATGGGCCAGGAAGGCCAGCCTTGGCTTCCCGTTAGACTCTTATCTCCTATCTCATCAGGGCAGTCAATCACTGGAGGTGCTTTTAAAGTGTGTGTGTGTGTGTGTGTGTGCGTGTTCAGACTTGGTCCCTCATCAGCGCAGACAGAGCCATCCACGTTCATCAAAATCAGGCATTCTCAGCAGTGAGCACTCTCTACTCCTGCAGACTCAATAACAGTCAGAATCGAGGTAGGGGATCAATGACGCAAAACCTCACCCTAATTTATTTAATCAACATGTGGAAGCCTAGCCATGTCACTTAGAGTGAACTTCTTAGATAAAACTCTGCAGAATGCAGTTTACTTGGATATTTTCTTTGTGATTTCTCTTCAAAAGTTGTTCCTTTCATTTTTCTATACTTTTAAAATGTAAGAGCTAGGGATGCACTGGAATGAAGACAATGTTTGGCCGAATGTGAATCTAAACAAAATGAAACATTTAGTCGAATACTGAACCCGTTTCTTAATTTATATAAATCATTATAAAATTAGTAACTAAACTGTTTTCCAAAAGTCTTGTAGTTAGTCAGCATTGAATGTCTGTATTTTAAGTTGGTTTGACATCATTAGGTTTAATAACATGAGTTTAATTGATTGTTCTTTTATATTTGTATATAAAACAAATGTTTACAAAATTACACAACAATATATGAATATGTATGAAGATGCATGTTAGTTTATTACTAATATTTAATTTAAAAACAGGAAACAAAATCATGAAAATGGCTAAAATGAATAATGTAAGACACATGAATATTTTGTTTGTTTGAGTGTCATTGGCTACAGACACTGATACACTTCATGTTTCTTCTGGTAATTATGAGACGATCATTAACATTGCAGCCGCTGAGCAAGCACAAAGCAAAGCGGCTGTATTTTGGCTTCATCAATTGTACTTTGTTTTTGTTGTTTGATGTCTTCTTCCATTTCACCACCAGAATCTGTGATTTTTTTTTTACCTGGTGAGTAATAGTAGAATTCTGATTGTCAAATGAATGTCCAATATTAAACTTATTTACCCAGTAAAGCTCCACTCTGGTTCATGTCTACAGCTGGGAACTAGAAAAAGGTAACGGTGTTATTAAAAATGTCATTGTTTAGTATTTATTTGGTCTTTTCACTTATTTTGCTGAACTTTTGACAGAATTTCTGTTGAATATTCTGTCTCTAGTAATGGCAGTTAGTTAGAGTAGTAATTACTATTGATTTATATTCTGTATCAACAGGTTTGAGTCAACACTTATGAATTTTTTTTCTATTGATTCCACGTTAGTAAATTTGGCTGAAAATCAGGAAAAATAGTTTTTCTTTCTCTAAAAAAGAGCCAGAATATGACCTATGATCAAATCCTCAGATTGTCTTTTACTATGAAAACAAATAAGACATTGATTGAAAGTTTATAACTCAACCCATTCAACAGAGCCACTCCAATACAACTCCTGCTTGAAACTTCCACTTTCCAAAAAATGTGATGGGAGACTGAAGCCTATTTTTTTATTTTGTCATAAAGAGGATGTCAACCATGCACGCTAATGATGCTAACAGTTTATTAGCCTTCACATCTGTGGGTATGTACTTGTATCACATGCGGCTGTGAACCGTACCCAGATTGGGGGCTCAGCGGATAAATATGAGTGCCATAATTACAGAGGCATTGTGGAGCTGTCAGAACAGTAATTGCTGGAGGGACAGTGGGCGATCGAGAGCTATGTCTCTCTCACACGTGTTCCCTGCTGCAGCATGGGCAACTTTGATTAGATGGAAAAGGGTGAGAGGAGGAGGTTATCTGCATTCGCTTCCTCTCTCTCGCTCTGGTTATGAACAAGTCTGCCTATTTAATCACAGATAAGGATAACATGAGAAAAGAGGAATCAGTAAATCCAAATGGCAAGCTTCATCTGGCTGTTCTGTGTCACTATAACAACCAGCCTCACACAAATGGTTTTACATGTTCTCACAAACATATACATTCTTAAAAAATGAAAGAGATGTATTCTTTTGAGCAGTGCCAGTACAAATTATCCAAAGAACCGTTTAGTGGATGTTTCTCTAAAAATCTAAACTGAAGCTGTTTATCAGCTTTCCCATGCTGGGTCTAAAAACACATCCCTCTGAAGCAACAGCTGCAAAGTATACATATCATTAGAATATTATGACCACCTCTGCATTGGAATGAACTTGGCCCGGGACATCTCAGGTGCCATGTGACAGGGTTTGCTGCATGTATAAATAAGGGAGCACACCAGTCAGTTGTAGCAGAGTGCTAAATGGTCATCATGGGTAAAAAACACGATTTGACATCCACAAGAGTATGATAATGTATGTGAAGGGTGGTAGCGTCTCAGAAACCACTAACTTTGTGGGATGTTCTAGAGTCACTGTAGGGAAGGTGTATCAAGAATGGACTTCTCTTACATTGAGTGCCTCCTAAGAGCATAACAGTGGTCCCCCCTTGGGCCATTGATACCAAAGGGGAACAATTTCTCTGGCCAGTGGTACAGAGCAATCAACATGCCACAGTGGACCAGTTAACCACCTAATACGTCTCACTAATGTCACCCAAACCAAGGGTAGTAATTCCCACTATTAGGTAAAAGGTGAATATTTTGATATGACCATGTAATGAACAAGCTTTAATAAATATTGGCAAGCATCTCAAAATGTAACACACCTAACTACACCTATGTAGCACACAGTCTAGTTAAAATGCCTATATTTAGCATGTCACTTTTACTTGTTGCTTGTTGCAAAGTTTTCCATTGATGGAGTTTGTAGTTGTTGAGTGCCAGTCGTACCACTTACCTAGGGAATTTTGTCCTGTGCTAATAGTCACTGTGTGCCTCCAACTATGCACCAGTGTGAAGGACGCGCTGTGTGAACTGCATGGAGTAATCAGTGATCTACAAAGCTCTCATCCAGATGGACTTTTCATTGTTGCTGGTGATTTCAATCATGCAAATCTCAAGACATGCTGGATGTTGTTTACATAAATGTTCCACACACATATAAGGTGGAGCCCCACCCAACCTTGGATTCTCAGATCAATGTGGAATTACGTTAATCCCAGGACGATGTCAGATGCACAAAACCATTTCTGAAACAAGTGAAAACCTACCATCACTACTCTTCAGGACTGCTTTGAGCACACTGACTGGGACATGTTCAAGGAGGGTGGTACATATCGCACCTTAACCAACTTGGAGAAGTACATGACATCAGTGACTTTCTACATCAGCAAGTGCATAATCATCTGTACTAGCCAGAAGATGTGGATAACTGCAGAGGTGTGTGCACTGCTGAGAGCCTAAGACTCCACCTTCAAATCAGATGACAAGTCTGCCCTGAGTGCAGCAAGAGCCAAACTGTTCCATTTCATGAGAGAAGTGAAAGGCATCAGCATCCACTTCTAGAACAGCATTTCCACACGGCACTTGTTACAAAGCATCCGGGCCATCACCAACTACAGGTCTTCTACACCTGCCTGTGACAGTTATGCTTCCCTTACAGATGCTCTGAATAACTTCTATGCTTGGTTTGAGGCACAAAACAACGTGGTGGCAAGGAAAACCATACCTCCTCCCAGTGACCAGGTGATTGGTCTAACGTCAGAAGATGTGGGGAAAATTCTGCACAGAATCAACCCACAGAGAGTTGCTGGGCCCAACAACATTCCTGGCAGGGTTCTCAGAGACTGTGCGGATCAGCTGCCAGACATCTTCAACATCTCTCTGAACATCTGTCATTCCAACATGCTTCAAGATGACCACCATCGTTCCAGTGCCAATGAAGTCATCAGTTTCCTGCCTTAATGACTACCATCCCATTGCACTCACATCCATCATCATGAAATACTTTGAGCAGCTCATTATAAGCACATGAAGTCCCTGTTGTCACCTTCTGTGGATCCACTGCAGTTCACATATGGTCACAACCACTCTACAGACTATGCCATAGCCACCACCATTCACCTTGCACTCACTCACCTGGACAAGAAGGAAACATATATTAGGATGCTGTTTATTGACTTCAGCTTGGAATTAAACAGCTTGGAGCTTGCAAAGAGGAGGTGAAACTGGTTCAAAGTTAATAACCTGTATCTGAATGTTGACAAAACTAAGGAAATGCATGTGGACTTTTGTAGGTCATAGAGAGACCACCCTCTTCTGGTCATTAACAGTTCTGCTGTGGAGATTGTCAGGAGCACCAAATTTCTTGTTCAGCTGGCGGAGAACCTCACCTGGTCCCTCAACACCAGCTCCATAAGCAATAAAGCCCAACAGCATCTCTACTTTCTGAAAAGACTGAGGAAAACTCACCTGCCACCTCCCATCCTCACCACCCTCTGCAGAGGAACTATAGAGGCCATCCTGAGCAGCTGCTTTACTTTCTAGTATGGGAATTGCACTACATCTGACTCGGTGGCGGATGCTGGTCTTTCAAGGAGGGGAAGCTCAATTTCGGGCTACATCATAAAATGTGTGGGTTTATTTATACGTAAATTCTACCCTCCATTCCTTTTCAAGAAAAAGATCTGTGATCCTGTTGTACCAACAAGGTGTCTTTTCCAGGGACTTGACTAGTGTCCTCTCAATGGCCAGCAGAGCGAGGCTGCTTAAACGGCCT
>BRDA01035888.1:0-27279 GCA_036984385.1 Crenuchus spilurus | reverse complement strand
CACCTACACACACACACACACACACACACACCTGTGTGTGTGTGTGTGTGTGTGTATGTATAGTTACATATAGGGCCTTATTGAAAATATAACATCACAAAATGTGCATGTTTACTTACTTACTTATATACACACAACTATTTAAGTATGCAAATGGTTCATTGGATCATATGCAGTGGTGCTTGAAAATTTGAGAATTATGATTTAGAAAACTTCTGAATTAGTTCAACCTAATTCTTCACCATACCATCACACAAAAGTAGATAAAGAGAACCAAGTCAAACAAATGAGACAAAATATTAGACTTGTCCATTCACTTTTTGAGGAAAATAATCCAGTAGTACATGTTTCTGAGTGGCAAAAGAATGTGATCCTTTGTTTTCAGTATCTGATGGGGCTCTATTGTGCAGCAATAACTGCAACTAAATGTTTCTGGTGATTGTTGATCAGTCCTGCACATCTTATAGCACATTCCTCTTTACAAAACAGCTTCAGCTCTGTTTGTCTTGGTGGGTTTCCTCTCACAAACTGCTCACTTCAGGGCCTTTCACACAATTTCTATTAAGGTCAGGACTTTGACTTGCTATTGCAAAACATTAACTTTATTCTTCTCTAGTCATTCTTTGGTAGAACAACTTGTGTTGCTTAGGATTGTTTCTTGCTACATGACCCACCTTCACAAGATTCAGCTCACAGACAGATGTAATGACATTTTCCTTTACAATCTGATGGTATAATATGGATTTCATTGTTCCATTAATGATGTCAAGCTGTGCTGGCCCAGATGCAGCAAAACATGCTCAATATATGATACTACCACCACCATGTTTCACAAATGAATTTTTTATGTCAGATTGCCTTGTTTTTCTTTCTTTAAACACGTTGCTTCTCATTTAATCAAAAAATATCTATTCTGGTCTCATCATCCATGTGATCTTTTGAAAATCAGTCAATCAATCAATCAAAATTTATTTATATAGCACTTTTTGCAATGGGCGTTGTCACAAAGCAGCTTTATATAACTAGTATCAAACAATCTGAATCTAAGACCGGTGTGAGCAAGCCGAAGGCAACAGTGGCAAGGAAAAACTCCCTCAAGGCTGGAGGAAGAAACCTTGGGAGGAACCAGACTCACAAAGGGGATCCATCCTCCTCTGATCAAACTACTGACACAGATTTACATCCTTAGTTAAATCTGACATTGTGCTATAGTATATAACATAAATGATATTAATAATAGTGATCATTGCATTCATATTGGGTATCATAATTAAAAGGAAGTAGCATTAGAGCTTTAGTCCAGTGTAAGTGAGCAGCAGATCTGGTGTCAACCTCAGGAAAACCCATTTCGGAGCAGAAGGAAATGACCGCAGTAGGTGTAGTGGAACTGGTGGTCTGTTGTGGACTGCAGGAGAATTCAGCCATCAAATACCTTCAGTGGCCATTTCCAGACAGGTATCCTTCCATATCGCCATCATCAACCTCCAGCATGTTGGCACAATATCGTTGAGTGTCTGAGATTTCCACAACTCCCCGTGTTCATGAAGTCCTGTAACGACAGTAACTGGAAAGGAGAGGTTAATTACAAAAAGCTAAACTGAACAGGTGGGTTTTGAGTCTCGATTTAAAACTGCAGACAAATTAGCTAGTTTCTGCTAGTTTACTGCTAGTAAAGTTTCACATAATTTTTCTACTCACAGACAAGTAATATTGAATTATTTATGTCTAATTTGTTTGATTTGGTTTTCTTTATTTACTTTTAGGGCTTGTGAGACAATCTGATGAAGATTTAGATCAAAGGACCATTATATTGCAGAACACGTTGCCATGATCAAATCACATGACTGGTTCTAGACATCACAGACAATCATGTTGTTCATTGTTTTGAAACTCTGCTACTTTTAGTTTGATGTTGACAGAAAAAGTAAAAACAGACATGTGATCATTTAAATTTGATATAAAAGTCACATTTACATGTCTGTAACAGTAGCAGGAGAGTGAGAGTCCCGACAAGGAAGCCATACAATGCAGAAGAACCCACAAGTGCCCAGAAGTGGACAATAAATAAATCTTTCATCTGCTTTTTGTTGAAAGTAGTTGTTTAGAATTCGCTTTGATCTCCATTTTTACCATCATATGTTCACATTTGTAACATTTTCCACCTTTAAAATGCTTCATCATGTTTGTGTTTTGACTGTATTCAAGTCAGATTTTGTGTGTTTTGATTGTTTTCAGGTCCAGTATGTTGAAACAGTATGTTAAAAGTGTAAAATAAGTGTCAGGTCATATAGGTGATGCTAGATACCAAACATTGTTATGGTAAACATGTTTAATGTGGTGTGTAAAGGCAAAGTTCAAAGTATTAAGAATGGCCAAAATAGCCCAAGACTCCCAAGGGTTAAAATAATAATCTGTGAGTTCTTCCCTCCTGATCTCCTGAGAGCAGTATTGTGAAACATTACAATACAGTCATACAGTCATCAGGCTGCTGTAAGCTGGGAGGAGCATGAGCTCCATTTTCATCTTCACAGAAGTCTGTACAGAGGCTGGATGGTCAGCAAGAAGGTAAGTCTCTTGGAGCAGTCTTTAAAGAAACTGAATAAACATAGACTTACATAGACTACACTGTATGTAATATATATATATATAAGATATGATTGTGTTCAGGACTGTCCTGCATCTTCCTGATCCAATCACTGCTCATAACCAAAGCAGATATTAATGACAACATTGCAGTTTGAAGTGTGGAGACACCATCCAGGTTTACAGAAGATGCATAAAGACCACCTGAGCATGATTTGCTTTTTATACTAACTTACAATTAGGTTTTAAACTTAAACTAATAAAGTTCAGAGCACCTGTTGATGTATTAATAATGCATTCTCATATGAAAAAGCCTTGAAACACGGCAAAAATGATATCCCAGCACGTAAAATCTACTTGATAAGTCTAACTTTTAGAACATTTTAAGATTAATCATTGTACTTCTAAAAGTACTTTTATTTACCAATCTTTTTTATTCCATGGGCATATGATTAAAAACTCTTGCATGAATGTACATGGGTTTAAATTTGTTATTATATTCTTATATGAGGCATAATTAGAATCATACATAAGATAAGATGTAAAATATCCTATGCCAAACCATTAGAGCTTCAATACTCTGGGGAATACATACTGATATACTGAATATAAAATCTGATTTTTGCACTGTAAATGATATAAAGAATGCAATATTTGCTATATCACATATACATTTTGATATTTGTTTTTTTTAAACAGTGATCTAACAGTGCTCTGTGTAATTATGACTAAAAGAGTATTAATATTAATATTTAAAAAAGAGTATTAATTCTAATTTAAATTTTCAAACACAGCTGGTCTAATTGTAATTTTTATTCATAATATCCTGAATATAGATATTGACCCATGACATCTCATTGATTTTTTAAATTGTGCTACTTTGCATAGTAATTGTATGATAATTAGTTATGAGCTATAAAAATAAAGCATATGGATATATGAGTATGACATAAAAAGGAAAATTCCACTTTGTTTTAAAAATTTCTATTTAATTCATTACAGAAGAGAAAATATTTAACAGTAGTTTTGATAGGAACCAGAGAATTGAAGCCTCTAAAATCTACCTCACAGAACCATTTTATATGAATTGTTTAGTACTACACTGTTTTATGATAGTTTTGGACTATCCATTTATAGTGGAGGGATACATACACTGCGTTGTAAGGCAAACTAATCCCAAAAAGCTCCTTTTCCCCAGATTTATTATATTTTACCATCATTGGTCAAAAATACAATATTGTGGAAAAAAAATAATGTGTTCAAGGTTTAATTTTTGAAAGTAAATGTACAGTAAAACCTTGGTTATTGTTTACCCTGGTTATTATACATATCGGTTATCATCAACTTTTTTGGGGGAAATTTTGTTAATTGTAATTGTTCATCCACCCGGTTTTTGTTGCCGTGCCCATATGACTCGCTGCAAATTTCTCAAAAACAAAGCATCTACCCATAAGTTCATCACTCACCAATGTGTTCATCATTCATTCTGACAAAAAAATCCAAAAGGCTCAAGAAGCACCCAAATTATAAACTCAAAACAAATTAAAACATGTCAAACTAAAGCGACGGCACACAGCGTTACCACCTGAAAACAGGTGTGTAAACAAATAGCGGCCAAGAACACTGAGAACAGGTGTACAAAACAAAGGCTGCTGGACCACACTGGCACTCTCTAAAACAGAGCGTAAACCTGTAAGAGTGAGGTTAAATGTTCATTTATCCATTTCATTAGTCTTTTGTGTTTATTTCTCATTGTGTTCTGTATGTAAAACTATAGTTTTACTATATAAAATGTATTTTTGTTCATATTTTGGAGTGTCTGGAACAGATTCATTGATTACATTATTTCATTAAGCAAAGTATTGCCATTGTTTGTATTGTTTGTTTGGGTTTTCATCAGACACCTTAGAACAGATTAATGATGAAAACCGAGGTTCCACTGTATATTTTTTAATTTTCATTGCATTTACCGTGTACTGTAAGTAAAGTACACATTTCAAGCCTGTTTTGTTTTAATGTTGATCAGTTTGGCATACAGCTCATGAACATCTAAAATGATTAAAATATTTAATTTGAAGTTAAACTACTATTGAAACAGCATTGACATAAAAAAGACTTGCAATATGTCACTTTATGTGTAAAGAATATTAAATATATGACAAATAATCTTTTTGAATTAAATTATGCACACAGCTTGACTTTTTGGAAATGAACTATTTTGGAATACACTTGTAGATTCACCACTGAAGGCTAAATTAAATGGATACATTTTGGTTTATAGATATTGCTACATCTGGTTCCTATCAGTTTCATTGTAAAAAGAGTCACATTTCACTCTACAGTGAACCATTGCACATCAAAACTGTCTGAATGAGTTTGCTGCCTGAAATGTTAAATATCAGTGATGTTCCCCTTTAATGTTCTTGTATGCTTGTAGTAAATCTGGAACCTGCTGCTCCCTCCTGAAACCCCACCACTAGCCTGTAATAACTCCAGTGCAGTTATTCACAGAACAAGAAATTACAGCCACCACCCTCTTGCTAACCCTCAGCAAGTCTGCAGGGCGGTTCAAAGAGCTTTACAGAAAACCTAACCTTCAAACAGTGCGTGCAGATCCCTAAAACTTCATTATGAGACAGATATAGACACCTACTAGCTGGTGGTCCTCAGGTCCAGTCTTGTGGGAACTCAAATTCTTTATAGTTTGGAGTCAAGTTCACTCTGCTTCAGTTTTCTGTTTTTTAGCATCTGAATCAGGTGGGTCAGAACAGAAGGAGATGAAATAATATGCAGCCAGCAGGACTAGACTGCAAACAGATCATGTCTTGGCAAGTCATGTTGAATCCCATCAATACAGAATATAATCCTCACTGTGAGGCTGATATAAGAATATTACAACATTACTCGTGTAACTTTACACTTAAAATAACTCAAAACACGTCAGATATGATTAGAAATGCAGGCTTATTATTCATTCATTCATTAAGATAACTGATGTTCAGAAACCACCCAGCGATTGATTGGCGCCCTGTCCTGGACTTAGTTGAATAGTGTAATGCCCTGCCCTGCACCCAGTGAGGGGGGAGGGGACTAACCATGACCCTGATAAGGATTAAGCGTGTGGGATAATGGATGAATGGATGGATGTTATGAAACATAAATAAGCTATAATGAATTAATCTGCATCTAATTATTAACCACTATGAATTATTCAGTTTCTACTATGAGTTAATAAGAGCCCACTATAAATTATTATTTGAATTTAAAAAATACAGATTTCAGTTTTATTGTATTTTTAACTGTTTTTAACAGTTTTTAACTGTTCCAACTTTTATGAAAATGGGGTTGGTACAGTGAATTTTTCAGTATCCTGTGTGAAATATTCAGTATACACTATGAATTATTTAACATCTGCTATAAAGTACTCAGTATCTACTATGAATTCCTCAGTATCTACTATTAATTATTCTAAATCCAGTATTAATTATCTATTATTAATATGAATTATAATATTATTAAGTATAAGTATCTACTATTAATTATTCAGTATCCACTATAAATTATTTAACATCTACTATGAATGACTCATTATCTACTAACTAATCTAATTCAATTATGAGTTGTTTAGTATCCAGTATGAATTCTTCAGCATCTACTATCAATATCCACTATGAATTGTTCACTATATTCTGTAAATTATTCAGTATCCACTATGAATTATTTAACATCTACTATGAATGACTCATTATCTACTAATCATTTTAATTCAGTTATGAATTATGTAGTACCACTATGAGTTATTCAGTATTTACGATCAGCTACTCATCATCCACTATGAATTGTTCACTATATTCTGTAAATTATTCAGTATCCACTGTGAATTATGTGGGATATACAATAGTAACATGACAATTCTGTAGATGAGAGAGTGATGAACAGATATGGACTCTTGGGGATTATAGGGTTAAATGTTAACTAAATGTCTTAAGAGTCGGGTTTAGTCTCTTTTGATGTGGTTTGAGCTTTTTTATCCTTTATGTTGTATTTAAGGAGGGACAGAAATGAGTGTGCAGACTGTAGCAGTGTGTCATTAGCAGCGTATGTTAATGTGTAGCTCTGTGGCCGCTCTCAGAGTAAAACACAGGCTGTGCTGGAAATAGCGAGTGGGCAGGCAGGGCAGAGCCAGCCAACCCATCCATTACTGAGTGCAGAGCATGTGGAAGATATTTACTCCTGCCAGCTTTCCACCACACACATCTCCATCATAGAGCAGCAGAGGGTGGAGGCTGAGAGTTTAGAGGACAGCAGCATGAGGAAAGGCCTGAGGAGCAGTAGAGTCACACAGGACCATACACTGCTCTGCTCTGTCTGATCCGGCAAGAACAGCAGGCTAAATACAGCTCTGACCACTGACGCTTGGCATGAAGAGGGTTACAGCTGAATGGTACAGTCATTTCTATTCTTTTTCCACTCGTTTTTAATGTCTGTACAGTCATTTTATTGTTTTTATATTATTTCCAGTGATTTATATGGTTTTAGCCAGTCATCTCAGCACTTTCCAGTAATTTCTACTGTCTATTCTGTCATTTCTACTTCCTGTACAATCACTTCTATTGGTTTTCTAGCCATTTTAATGTTTCTTTCAATCATTTCCATTCTTTCCAGTTATTTATGTTGTTTTTTCCAGTCATTCCTACTGTTTTTTCAGCCATTTCTACCTTTTACAAGTAAGTTTTCCATTCATTTCTACTGTTTACCCAGTTTCTACTCCATTTCCACAGATTTAATTTAGCTTGAAAGTAAAGGCTAAGGGAAAAGTTCTGTTTTCAGGCTGCTGTCCTGGATATGGGATAAGCCTGGACCAGAATTCAATTTCAGTGTAAATGGTTCCTTACCTGTGGAATCATTTTACTACAGTTTGAAGTTGAAAAACACATTCAAATCATTTCTATAGAAAAACCAAATTCTACTCTAAAGTATTTTAGACAGAAATCATTACACATCATACATTTAAGTTTAGGGTAAGGTTACTATTAAGGTACTTTTAACTTTAGGGTAAGGTTAACATTAGGGTAATTTTAACTTTAGGGTAAGGTTAAGTTTATGGTACTTTTAACTTTAGGGTAAGGTTAAATAAGAATAAGGTTAGGTAAGGTTGAAATTAAAATATGGTTTGGGTAAGGTCAGGGTTATAGTAAGGGTAAGGGTAAGGTCAGGGTTATAGTAAGGGTAAGGGTAAGGTCAGGGTTATAGTAAGGGTAAGGGTAAGGTCAGGGTTATAGTAAGGTGTATGTTAGGGCAATATTTGGGTAAGGTTTTAGAGTTAGGGTTAGAGTAAGGTTAGGTGTGCTCTAGTAGTCTAAATCTAAGCAATGTCTCCACAATTCACAGAAACAAATGTGTGTGTTGGTTGCTGAGATGCATTTCAGAGCAGAGAGAGCAGTGATGTGCTCTGATCTGTTAATGGAGCTTTTAAGCAAATGGAAAAAAGCTTGTTCCTGAAAGCTTCATGTTTACAGCTGAGAAGAAGCTGCTTTAATCAGATCACATATAGGCATCAGAACAGAAAACGATCGGCAAGTGTTTCAAGAAATACAAAATTTCATTACTACGCTATCAGGGGAATTACTACTAATTTTATTTTTGCATTGCATTCATTACATAACAATGGACCACAAGTGGTTTGTACTTTCTGTGACCTTCATTTCTCAGTGCAGATATAGTGATACTGACTATTGGAAAATTCCACAGATTTTTCTGAATTTCTGTATAATTATGTAGTAATTAGTTAATACTAACATTGTTACATGAACATTAGTTGCGCGATGAGGTTCATATAGGTTGATAAAGGCAAAATAGTGCCAAAAGAAAACTTTTTTTAATCACTATTTTAACATCACCAACATTACATATACAAAGGTTCACTGATGCGTTTTGGATAGTAAGTAAAGCTCAACAGTCAACAAAAGCGCAGCTAATGTGCTATTCTAGCATTCCTGACTCCAGTAAGCAGTTCATGAGTAAGGTTTTTCTGTCCCAGGACTCTTTTAACTACATCTGTCATTGTGTTGGCTCTGTTTTGTAAAAGAAAAGCCTCATGTTCACATGTTACAAGAACATCAACATCCAATCAGTGGTGGATTTGACCAACACACAAACCACACAATTGCTTGGGGCCCCGGAGATCAGGTGGTCCCCTGCTGGCCAAAAGAGGTTGGCAAAAAAGACCGTTTTGGTTCTCTGCTGATTTTTATGTCCAAAAACAGTGTTACGCTATATTAAAATGAGACGGGTCAAGCACTAGGACCCAACAAAAACAGACACTCAGTCGGAAGTCTATTTCTCCTTAGACTGCTCACAAGCTCATCGATTGGCTTGCTAATCACTCCGTCAGCGTCTGGACTTTAAAACCAGCCATCCATCCATTATCACACCCGCTTAATCCTTATCAGGGTCACGGTTTTGATTTGGCCTGTAGTCCGTGTTGACCTGCTACTGTAAGTTCTTAACATTTTGAGCGTTTGTTCTGCCTGTTGCACATCACATAGACGTATTTTAATATCAGAGGTTTCATATTAAAATCCATTAACACTAACATTAGAATCTGTGTCTGTGCGTGTGTCTACCCGTCTGTGATAAGCCACCATTTACATGCCTCTAAGTTTAATTATTATCAAAATAATTCAGAATTGCTGCTTATTTTTTACTCAAAAATGAGGTATAATTGTGTAAATGAGGTCTATTGACTTTATACTTTATGTGTAAAATTGGTGATAATGAATCTGAGTGAAGTTGATTATGGTGTAACACAGAATTGGGTGATAATTTTATATTACATGATTTTAAAAGTTTATTAATATTTAATAATTACTATTTAATTAATGATTAATTTTATTTTATTTTAATAATAATAATAATAAATTATATAGTTGTTATTAGTATATTATTAATATTAACTAGTAATTCCTAATAAAATATGAATAATAATGTTTAAGTACTGTTTAAAATGTATGTATAATTAATATTTATTAATAATCAATAATAATTAAATTTATGTTTAAGCCTGTACCGCACCATAACCATAAAAAAGAATCCATTTGATCACGGCCCCCAGACATATCATTGCTTGGGGCCCCAGAACTTCCAAATCCGCCCCTGTTTGAATTATAGGTGTATTTAGGAACCTCAGGCATTGTTTACCACATGATGGAAGACATCACACTGTGCTATGCTGACAGGCTTCCACTGTGCTGATAAGATACACCACAGGTCAAAAGTTTTAGAACAGTATTAGAACGTTTCTGGTATGTGCCTAGTGTGTCAGGAGTTCATCCTACAGCAAGATAATGACCCAAAACAAAAGTCCAAGCTCTGCCAGAACTACCTCAGGAAAAAAAAAACAAGATGGTCAGCTTGAAAACATGGAGTGGAGCACAGTTTACAGACTTAAACCCATCCAGCTGATTTGGGATGAAGTGAAAAGCAAAGCAAACCTACAAAAGCCAACATTTATGTGACGTTCTGCAGCAGATTAGTGAAGAACTGTCTGAAGAGTATTTGATGTCTATTGTAGAAAGAAAGTCACGAGTGTGTTCAGCTGTTATATCTGACAAAGGTGCTGCTTTGTGTCCAAAGTTTAACACATTTTTGTCTATAAATTGATTCCATCAGTTCTTATTTAACTCCTTTGCTTTCATTTCAGAGAACAATGAGACATTAAACTCAATTATTTTACATACAAAACTGGAAAAAGTTGTTCTAAAACTTTTGACCAGTACTGTAAATGATACAAGCAGCAAAGCCCGAAGCCTGGTTATATTAGGGCAGAGCTTAAAAATAACATTTTAGAAAATTTTTGATTTTCTAAAGTCTCACCCCTCACAAAGTTTCTTTATTAGATAAAAATAGGTAAAATTTGAGAGTCCTATGATTATATTTAGAGGTAGCTCAAAGAGCTCAAAGTTTGATAATAACAACTTTATTGAACTGAGTGCAAAATATTAAACATTGTTTTAGAAATAAGTCAAACTTTTAAAAAATTACCAAATTACCAAAGCATAACACTTAATTTAATACAAGCTTTAATAATAGAACAACAGTAAGTGCTGGAATGAAATTGCAATCGAATGTATGCATTTATATACAGTGTAGCCTCTCTAGACTGTTGAGTCATTCTGTAATCAAGGAAGTGGCAGCTGTAGTATTCTTGCGGCAGTCTGGATAATCTTTGTGTTGTTTTTCAACAATTTGTAGCAGGTACTGCAGCTGTGATTCATCCATTGTGATTAGACCACAGTATTCTTGAACAAGGTCTACCCCTCGTTCTGCATGATCGTTCACAACTTTGATGGCCATCACAGTTTCTGCTGGTTCTACTTCAAGAAGTGTTTCTGGCCATCTCAGCATGTTAAGGATTACTTTGGATTCTGGAGAAACGGAATCTTCAAGATTCTTGTTGTTGAATGAAGTTATCATTAAATATGCTGGTCATTGGCTAAGTTATTAAGAATCAACAAATGGTGTCCAGAAGGTCATAATTGCCATGTTTGAGATTGGAACATGCCAATGTAAGAGAGACAAGAGGTTTTGATCTTTCCATTGTTCTGTGCCATCTGATGTAGAATTTAACTAAAACTATAAAACTTTAGTCCGATTGAGCTACCAGTAAATATTAATGAAAAACCCAAATATTTTCAGAACATGGTTTTATGTAATAGAGGAACAATTTAAGAGGGTGAGACCAATTTTCTCAACAAGTTAAAAAATAAGCTCCACTCTAATGTTACAGTATATCTTGCACACATGGAGGTTAGATTGCTGTTATACAGTGAAGGGATGTTGTAAAAGCCTCAGGTTTGTTCAGTGTCACAGAAAGTGCATCTAACCCGTCCACTGTAAGGCCAGTGTTATACAGACCCTGTGTACAAGCACTGATCCAGAGCAGTTCTGATAAAAACCTGATCTTATATCAGTGCTACTGTTTTGAGATGTTTTGTGAATAGCTGGTCTACAGTGATAAGGCACATCTGTATTACAGATTATCTCTGAAGCACCTGCAATCTGAAGTGCTATTGATTATTACACGTTTCACCTTCTCAGAGGAGAAATGCTTTCTGCTTTTCTTTTCTTTCCTTTCACTTCCTTTCCTTTCGTTTGATATCCTTTTGTCTTTTCTGACCAGTAAATCTGCCAGTGTTAAATCAACACTATTAGAGTTAAATTAACACTAAGGGTGTCAAAATGTAACACTCTCAGTGTTAGTTTAACACTAATAGTGTTGATTTAACACTGGCAGATTTACTGTGTGTCCTATTCCATTGTTTCCTTTCATTTCTATCATGTTGATTTCCTTTCCTCTCTTTTTCCATCATATTCCATTGTTGTCCTTTCCTTTTTTAAACTGCATTCCATTCCAATAATTTCATTTCATTTCCTTACATTTTCACTGTATTTCATTCCATTTCTTTCCATTAGTTTCTTTAAATTTCCTTGCAATTCCACTGCATTCTGTTTCACTCCTTTCTTTTTCATTCAATTCCTTCTCTTTTCTTTTCTTACATTCCAAAGGCATTTCATTCCACTCTTTTCCTTTCCATCTATTTCTTTTGCATCTCATGCCAGTCTGTCCAATTCAGTGTATTCTATTGATTTACATTTTATTCACTGCATTTCCTTTCACAGATTCAATTATTCTGTTGTGTTCTGTTACTTTATATTAAATATATGAAGTCGCGCTGCATTCCATTCAGTTAAATCAGTTCCATTTCATTATGAAGTACTTTATAAAGGATTCAAGGCTCTGTCTTACAGAATGTGCAAACAGTGGAAGCCAGGCTAATGTAACACACAAAGATTCATGAACCTAAAAGACGAGAGCTGATCACAGCTTGACTTTTATCTGTATGAATGAATAAGCAAACACTCAAATCTGCTGCAAGTCATATGCAATTCAAGTCCATTGTTTTTGAACAATCACTCTACTTATATAACCATCACTGTGCCTAAAATTTGCATATATTCTGTGGTTTGAAATGTACAGATCAGAATTTTTTATACATCAGCCACAACATTAATACCAACATTGATTATCTTCACCATTGGAGCATTTGAATGTCTGTGATATATTAAAGGGTAAGAGAACAGCAATTGACTAGATTCTCATAGATGACCTGAGCGAATTTGACAAGGTCCAAATAGTTAAGGACAGATTCATCCATCCATTATCTTATCTGCTTAATCCTGATCAGGGTTGTGGGTAGTCCCCTACCCCCTCACTGGGCAAAGGGCAGGGCATTACAGAATATTGTAGCCAATCCCAGGACAGGGCACCAATCCATCACTGGGTGCACACACACACACACACACACACACACACACACACACACACACCAACACAAGGACAATTTAGAGTACCCAATTCACCTGACCACCATGTTTTTAGGCCTGTGTGAGGAAACCAGAGGGACACACAGAGACATGGGGAGAACATGGGTTTTGGACAGATGACTGGGTCAAACTATCTCAAGCAACAAGGTTAGTGGGGTTAGTAGCAACAGTGGCTCCAAATTCCCAAGATCATAATTTGAATCTAACATTCTGTGGGATGTATTGAAAGAGTCTGATCTATCAGACCAAATACAGGTTCGACTGAATGTTCTGGAAAAGTCTAAAACAGCCCTCCATCCAATTGGTTATTTGGCATCAGCATCCCTGGATGTGATGTTAAGGTTGTCCCAGAATTATTACACACAACCACTGCCCTCCTCTGGAATGACTATCAATAAGAGACAGGCTCAGTCTTCCAACTAACCAGACTTAAAGGTTTTGTAGACGAGTCATGTATGTAACTCTGTATTGCAGTTCTTGACCACAATTGTGCCAAAGTACCCGTGTGGTTATATCAGCTATTAATAAATGATGGTTCTTGATGCAATGATGTCTGAGGAATCAGAGATCACAGGTGTTCAGGCATCCTTGTACTTTATGCACTGAAATTCCTCCAGATTCCTTGAGTTCTTTAATGATGTTATGCACTACAACTATGTAAATCTTTTAGCATTTTTCTTTGAGGAATTTTGTTTTTAAACATTTCAATAAGTTTCTCACACATTTATTGACAAACTGGAGGTCTTCTGCCCATTTTTGCTCTTTAAAAACTTTGTGGATACTGCTTTTGTACCAAATCATTATTTTTACCTCATTAGTAGCCCTTAAGTGCCCCGTCCCAACTTAATTTGGAATGTGTTGCAGACCTGAAATGTAGGAATGGAAGTATATTAACAAATTTAATTAAGTTCAGTAGAAATATCTTGGGTTAATACTCTCTGTAATTAAATAAAACTCAAAGTAAATGTATGAAACACTTTTTTTTTGCATTTTCCATCCAGTGGTTATACTTCCAAACTGTTGAAAAAGTCAACTTCTTGCTGTTGTATCATTATTGCAGAGGAAAATATGAGAGCAGACAGGAGAAAGTCTCCGAACGTCGCTCCAGGCACAAATCACTCGATATGAGAGTCAGATTCCCACCGGGCCAAAGCTCACATACTGCTCAGATAAAAAAAGAGTGCAGCGCACATCTGGGAAGTGCTCAGAACGAGCTTTCAAGCAGGGAAAACTTGCAGTTATTCAGGGAAGAAGCCGACAATGGTTCAAATAAACAAGCTCCAGTTTATGTTTCAAAGCTTCAAAAGACCTCAAAGCTGTAAACACAGGAATCATGGTGTGACATGTGACACCCCACCTAGTCCTAACCCCTCATAGATGTCAGGGACTAATTCTGGTTCTTATTCTTTGATTTTCTAGTGGTTCATCTTACTGTACTGCCCGGTGTCAACCAGTGGATGACTGGTACCTCTATGGAGACTATGTCTATGTTCACACCTGTACCACTTGTTATTTTTACATAGTTTTCTTCTGGAGGAAAAGTACCATGCAAATGTATTTGTGTCAAGACCAGTTTACAATCCAGGTGATGAGTGTTGCTCCATAAAATTGGAAAAGTCTGTGTTGCTAGGGAGTCTCAGAACTGAGATGATGCAGACATTGTTTAATCTGGATAGGAACTTGATATTCTATGTTCAGGAGGGTTGCTGTGGTGATGGTGTGTGTTTACATTGTATAAAGATGGACGGATAAGAGGAGAGACGTGCTGAGGTGGTAAAAAAATATCCACATTTATATGACTATAGAGAATTAATGGGATCAGCAGAAATTGAATTTGGTGTGAAGTGGCAAGGCGTTGGCCAGAGGCTTTATCCCAGTTCAAGATTTTAACGTCAATGACAATAACAAGATGAATCTCATCAAATATAAAAATTGGAATAGCTACTCCTATGTCATTAATAGTCAATGTAGGGTTAGTGGCTGAGTGAAAACAGAGTGTCGCCTCACATTTGTTAAGCTTTAAAAATAAAACCAAATCCAAATGTTTTTAGAAAGTCTAAGTTTAGAGCAGATTTAATCAAAATAAAGATTCATGACACTCTTACAGTTTGGACACTGTTGTTGCTGAGTTTGTGCTGAACAAAAGCCTGTGTAACACTTTGGAAACAAATCATTTTAGATGGTGGTAATTTGTAAAAAAGTGAAGGCATGTCAGATTACATCTAATCAGTTGAAGTGCTTATATAGAAAGAACATCTCTATTTAGGTGACCATTAGGTTCTAGTGTTTGTTTGCAATGTTAACCTTGTAGCTTCAGTTCTAAACTAAGACTTGAGCTCCAAACATGTCTTGGCTGATCGACTACATCTGAAGTAAGTGGAAAATTGGATCAAAGCCTAATTCAGGAACAGAGGTCTAAAGATCTACTTCTGTTTTATACCCACTTGAGGACAAGCATCTCTAATAAGTGTCATGTATTGTAATCTGGTTTTCTCTCCATATGAGCACATTGTTTATTTGTGGTTATAAAGAGCCTGTATTGATCAATACATACTAATATGACTGACCTCTCTAAATGGCTGCTGCTGTTTGGTTTCCTGCTTGGTTCTCTTATTAGAGACTGCAGCTGGAGCTCCACACCTGAACCAAATACTGATCAGCTTATAATCACATTTAATGCATTTATAATTTTTCCCAGAGGTATTTATTATCTTTATGAAATAAAAAATCATCACCACTGTCTAATCTCTCCTTACCCCTTATTGTTACTGTTCCTTTAAGACTGACATATGCAAATGGTCTCTGTTTGGATTGGTTGCGTAGTATTGTCAATCAAAAAGCAGTCTGGCCTACCAGAAACACTTCAGTGTGAATTGGTGGAGCTAAACTGCTTTAAGCTGAATGCATTTGTATATGCATTGTTTTTTGTGACATCACAAAAACACTTAATTGAAAACAGGCTGTTTTTGCAGATTTATTTTCAAATATGAATGGTATAGACTGTGTAGTAATGATATGTGACACTTACTAACTCAATCCAGTCTGCTAAACAACACACAAACTCGTGATTGTTTGAGTTTTATTGGTTATTTGAAGTGACCAAGAAGGTCAAAAGTAAAAGGCTCCTGGATTAGGGTTATTATAGTTTTGCAATGTTTTTTTATTTTGTATTTTTTCATTTTAAGATTAGTTTTAGTTGGTTTAAGGATGCATTAATAGTTTAAAGTTGCAGCAGGTAAACATATACATAACTTACAAGTATCCTGTTCACTAAAACTGTTACTATGTCCTGACAGTAGTACATATGAGACAGATCATCTGTGAATAAATCAGGCTCCTCTGGCTCCACCTAATGCTCCTAATGCAACCATGACAGCAATTCAGAGCCAGGAGAAGTGTCTGATAGACTGTCAATCACTGCTTGTCAATCACACAAAGCCCCTATATGAACAAATTCATCCTCCAGGCCCCTCTCCCTCTCCACCACCCCTCTGCACAGTGGAGAGGGGGAGGGGCCTGCAGGATGAATTTGTTTATATAGCGGCTTTGTGTAATGTTATGATAAAAGGTGTGAGATTACTAAAGGAGCTCTTCTATCATATTGAGGTTGTTGCTGCAATAATATAAGATTAATTAACTTATTTTTTACTTACTTTATTTCTTAAAGTATTAATCGAATAAGACAACTTTACTAGATTTACTAAATCACTAGAAATCATTTTTAAAATAAAAAATTCTAAAATAAAAATAAGTTAAAGAAGTATTTTAAAATTATCTCCAAATGAGATATTTTGATTATGATATTTATTATATGATAGTATTTATTGAGAATTGTGTATGTGTTTGCAGAGCTGCAGTGATTACTGGGGAGCGAGTGGGCACTCATGGCATCTGCAGACCACCAGTGTGAGAAACACCACACAGATGCCCACAAGCATGACGGGGGCCGTCCTATTGGTCTGGTCTGTCCTGTCCACAGTCCTACCACTGCGGAACCCAAAACAAGCCGAAAGAGTATCGGACGACATCGGGACTACGTGAAGATTTCAGTGCCAGAGGGCAAAGGCATCCGTCTGCCCATGGAGTGGTGGAAGACCTTCCTCGCCTTCATTTATGCTGCTTTTAACCTCATCCTGACCACAGTGATGATCACAGTGGTCCATGAGAGGGTCCCAGCCAAAGAGAGCAGCCCACCACTGCCTGATAAGTTCTTTGACTATATTGATCGTGTAAAATGGGCTTTCACAGTGACCGAGGTCAATGGCATGGTGCTGGTGGGGATCTGGTCCACTCAGTGGATCTTCCACAAATACCGGTAAGAACCAGCCCAACACTTAGCAAGTAAAAACATCTTAAATCTAAATTTCTAATATTTCTTATGTTAGGGTTAAGTTCTGAGTCAAGTTTAGCAACCACCAAGTCTTAGCAAGTTTAGTCAAGTCTTAGCAACCACCTACCAAAACCTCAGCAATCACCTGAGACATCTTAGCAACCACCTACCAAAACCTAAACAATCAACTGAGACATCTTAGCAACCACCTATCAAAACCTCACCAATCACCTGAGACATCTTAGCAACCACCTATCAAAACCTCAGCAATCACCTGAGACATCTTAGCAACCACCTACCAAAACCTCAGCAATCACCGGAGACACCTTAGCAACCACCTACCAAAACGTCAGCAATCACCTGAGACATCTTAGCAACCACCTACCAAAACATCAGCAATCACCTGAAACACCTTAGCAACCACCTACCGAAACCTCAACAATCACCTGAGACACCTTAGCAACCACCTACCAAAACATCACCAATCACCTGAGACACCTTAGCAACCACCTTCGAAAACCTCATCACCTGAGACATCTTAACAACCACCTACCAAAACCTCACCAATCACCTGAGACATCTTAGCCACCACCTATCAAAATCTCAGCAATCACCTGAGACACCTTAGCAACCACCTACCAAAACCTCAGCAATCACCTGAGACAGCATACCAACCACCTACCAAAATCTCAGCAATCACCTGAGACATCTTAGCAACCACCTACCAAAACCTCAACAATCACCTGAAACATCTTAGCAACCACCTACCAAAACCTCAACAATCACCTGAAACATCTTAGCACCACTTACCAAAACCTCAGCAATCACCTGAGACAGCATACCAACCACCTATCAAAACCTCAACAATCACCTGAGACACCTTAGCAACCACCTACCAAAACCTCAGCAATCACCTGACACCTTAGCAACCACCTATCAAAACCTCAACAATCACCTGAGACACCTTAGCAACCACCTACCAAAACCTCAACAATCACCTGAGACACTTTAGCAACCACCTATCAAAACCTCATGAATCACCTGAGACACCTTAGCAACCACCTACCAAAACCTCAACAATCACCTGAGACACCTTAGCAACCACCTACCAACACCTCAGCAATCACCTGAGACATCTTAGCAACCACCTATCAAAACCTCAGGAATCACCTGAGACACCTTAGCAACCACCTACCAACACCTCAGGAATCACCTGAGACACCTTAGCAACCACCTACCAAAACCTCAGCAATCACCTGAAACATCTTAACAACCACCTATCAAAACCTCAGCAATCACCTGAAACATCTTAGCAACCACCTATCAAAACCTCAACAATCACCTGAAACATCTTAGCAACCACTTACCAAATCCTCAGCAATCACCTGAGACAGCATACCAACCACCTATTAAAACCTCAGCAATCACCTGAGACATCTTAGCAACCAGCTATCAAAACCTCAACAATCACCTGAGAGACCTTAGCAACCACCTACCAAAACCTCAACAATCACCTGAGACACCTTAGCAACCACCTACCAAAACCTCAGCAATCACCTGAGCCACCTTAATAACCATACAAAAAAACACCAGCAATCACTTGAGACACCTTAGCAACCACCTACCAAAACATCAGCAATCACCTGAGACACCTTAGCAACCACCTACCAAAACCTCAGCAATCACCTGACACCTTACCAACCACCTACCAAAACCTCAGCAATCACCTGAGACATCTTAGCAACCACCTATCAAAACCTCAGGAATCACCTGAGACACCTTAGCAACCACCTACCAAAACCTCAGCAATCACCTGAGACACCTTAGTAACCATACAAAAAAACAGCAGCAATCACCTTAGACACCTTAGCAACCACCTACCAAAATATCAGCAATCACCTGAGACACCTTAGCAACCACCTACCAAAACCTCAGCAATCACCTGACACCTTACCAACCACCTATCAAAACCTCAACAATCACCTGAGACACCTTAGCAACCACCTACCAAAACTTCAGCAATCACCTGAGACACTTTAGCAACCACCTACCAAAACTTCAGCAATCACCTGACACCTTACCAACCACCTATCAAAACCTCAACAATCACCTGAGACACCTTAGCAACCACCTACCAAAACTTCAGCAATCACCTGAAACATCTTAACAACCACCTATCAAAATCTCAGCAATCACCTGAGACATCTTAACAACCACCTATCAAAACCTCAGCATCACTTGAGACACCTTAACAACCACCTACCAAAACCTCAACAATCACCTGAGACATCTTAACAACCACCTACCAAAACCTCAACAATCACCTGAAACATCTTAGCAACCACCAGTCCAGCAATGAACCTAAATAAATAAATAAATAAATAATTGTATTTTTTTGTGTGAACTATTTTACAATAGCCTACATGTATGCCTTTACCATGAACACATTCAAAAAATGTCTTTTAGTACAAAATCTCAAAACTATCATAAAACAATGTCTCAGACATCAGACAGACTATTCATAAAAAACTTCATGTAACAACATTTGCGAGGTAGCGCTTGGATGTCTGGTTCCTATCACCACCATTGTGAGTTCCTCTAGAATGGAGCCTTTCACACATAAACACTCTGAATACCTTTGTTTATGCCTTAATGATGTAATTACACCAAAATCGGGAATATAGGTGTCATTCTTTTTTAAGAAATATGTTCCTGTGCTATACTTGTAGATCTATTTTGGGAAGGAGGTTCTTCTTCCTAATGGGAACTCTGTACCTGTACCGCTGCGTCACCATGTACATCACCACCCTGCCCGTGCCTGGCATGCACATGTCCTGTGCCCCGAAGGTAAATACTGACCACTAAAGCTCATTTTTCCTGCTTTATCCTTGTCTCCACTTCACGTCCGGCCTTATACAGAGCTTGAATGTTTCCTGCTGCTGAAGATCCTGTAATATCCTGTCTGACTGTAGACAAACAGTGTAGATTAGAAAACGTAATGTTGCAGTTGGTTAAAAAGCAGTTGATTTATACTCCAATCATAACATCAAAACCTGTTAACACACTGTCAGTCATCCATGTGCCACCAGCCCACCAAGACATGGACTCTTCAAGTCCTCTGAAGATGTCCTGTAGTATCTGGCATCAATATGTTGGCAGCAAGTTTTGTAAGTTGTGTGGTGGAGCTGCTATGGATCTGACTTAAACATACATTTTAGGTAACCTCAAGAATCCTCCCATATAAACGGGGCAGCCGTGGCTTAGTGGTTAAGGATCTGGTCTGGTGACCTGAAGGTCGCTGGTTCGATCCCCGGGCAGGTCACGACTGAAGTGCCTAACCCCCAATTGTAAGTCCCAACTGTAAGTGCCTAATCCCCAATTGTAAGTTGCTATGGATAAAAGCGTCTGCTAAATGCCTCAAATGTAAATATAAAGATGTTACTGGTGGGATCATTACCAGTCTAGAAGCTCCTCGGTTCCTCCGATAACCACCCTTTGCAGAACCAGCTGTTCACTTACCATCTAATATAAAGTTCTATAGGACAGTTCATGTCTGTAACCTCATATTTTCTGCATATTTTAGTGGACAGGTTACATTATATCCCCCCCCCAGTTATTAAATTAAGTAAAGAAAGTGTAAGTGTGTATTAAAATGAGTAGAAGTTTGATGTCTGTAGATGTTCACTTATTTACACTTAGAACATCGAAAAATACACGAAATACATTAAAACTATGGCCTAAGACTGTGTAATATACAGTGGAACCTCGGTTTTTGTCATAAAACCATCAAGTGCCTGATGATAACCGAGACAAACAATAACTGAAGCAATATTTCCCATAAGAAATGATGTACTGTAAATCTAATTCATCTGTTCCAGACACTCCAAAATATTAACAAAAATACATTTTATACAGAATAACTATAGTTTTACATACAGAACACAATGAGAAATAAATACAAAAGATTGGGCCCCGAGTGGCTCAGCAGGCTAAGACGCTGACACTATGACCAGAGGATTGCGAGTTTGAATCCCAGTCATGCTGTTTGCCATCAACTGCCGGGGCCCAAGAGAGCAAAAATGGGCAGGTAGATGGCGCGCTCTCTCTCTCCCCATCACTCTCACATTACAATGTCCGCTGGCTCAGGTGTCTAATGATTGGTCCATTTGGAGCTAGGAATCCTGCGCTTTCCTCTGAGCACATTGGCTCCCCAGTGACGGTGTATCAGAGGTAATTCAAAAAGAGGAGGTGGCTGCATCACACGCAACAGAGGAGGATTGTGCTTGTCTTCACCCTCCTAGAGTCAGAGACAAAGTGATGGGGAGAGTCCTAACGGAGGGGATGGGCTAATTGGCTAGTACTACATTGGAATGGGGATAAAAATTGGCAAAAAAACAAAAAACAAAACATAAAATAAATCAATAAATACAAAAGACTAATGAAATGGATAAATGAACATTTAACATCACTCTTACAGGTGTACGCTCTGTTTTAGAGAGTGCTGGTGTGGTCTTCAAAAAATGCTTTTTTTTTTTACAAAAATGTTTGTACACTCGTTCAAAGGGTTCTCGGCTGCTCTTTGTTTCACGCCTGTTTTCAGGTGATAGTGTTGCACGTGGCATTATTAATGAGAAACAATGGCAAACAAATCCAGAGAAACAAAGAGAAGCAAATCCAGAGAAACAACGAGCAACAAAGCCAGAAAAACGATAAACAAATCCAGAGAAATAATTAGAAACATGGCAAGAATGAACAACAAACCCGTAGGTGGATACTTTGTTTTCACGAAATTAGTCATGTGGGCACGCCAATGAAAACCAGACGAATGAATGATAACTGGGACGATGAATTTTAAAAAAGTAAACAATAAGCAAATTGTACAATAACCAGGGCAAACGATAAGTTCCGGGTGCAGCATTATTTTAAAACCTCTGTAGTGCAATACATATGGAACAGTGTGGTTTGAGACTCAATCTCTCTCTCTCTCTCTCTCTCTCTCTCTCTCTCTATCCACCTCTTAGCTGTATGGAGACTCTCAGGCTAAATTACAGCGAGTACTACAGCTGATCTCCGGAGCTGGATTGTCCATCACAGGATCACATATGATGTGTGGAGATTTCCTGTACAGTGGTCACACTGTGATGCTCACACTCACATATCTCTTCATCAAAGAGTGTAAGTCTGAGTGCTGGTACGAGTTTTTACACACTGGACTGACCACCACTCACAAACATTCAGACTAGAGCTAAAAGAGAGTGCTTTATGATCAAATGTTTTTGTAGCTGTTCCTATGTCCACTCCCTGTCCTGCAGATTCTCCGCGCTCGTTCTGGTGGTATCACCTGCTCTGCTGGCTCCTGGCTGCTGTCGGGGTGATCTGTATTCTGGTGGCTCATGAGCACTACAGTGTGGATGTGGTGGTGGCATACTTCATCACCTCACGCCTTTTCTACTGGTACCACACCATGGCTAATGTTCAGGTATAACAACAACAATAACAGCACAGTAACAGTCTGTGTTTATACAGCACTGCTCATATATTAAACAGTAGATTAACCTTCTGGCATTGGCTCTCCCGCTGGCGACATATTCATGAAATTCTGCAAAAAATGCTTATCTAACATCTAATGCTTATCTAAAATCTGCAAGATTTTATCCTATAACAAAACTAAATGTACCCCAGAAACCTTAAAGGGTCTTAAAGGGTCTACTTTTCAAGTATACAGTATATAGCTTTAATCTAAATATATTTATACTGTAGATTCTTGTGAGAGGAGCTTAAATAAGCAGAGACACATCTGTTAGAGTGACTCAGACAGCTGTGCTTTGTTTTCCTGCCAAAAGATGCAATTTGTCATTCATATGATAATGACATGGTAATTCCAGACATTGCATTGGTTGGATAACTGGCTGTGGAATGTGACCTGAACAAAGGCCTCTCACCTGAGCTCATCTCATAAATATTCAATGTAGGGTTAGTGGCTGAGGAAAACAGAGTTTCACCTCACATTATTTAAGCTTTAAAAGTAGGTTTGTGTAGCCAATAATAATATTTTTTTTATCCAGAGTGACATACAACAGTGTTTTGTTTCCATTAAGAGAATTATCTCAGCTAGTACAGACAGGTTAGAGTCCAAACTACTCTTCAGTTCAGACACTGTTAGAACTAAACCATCACTAATACCTAGAAAGAAGGAAAGATACACAATTATACACAATATAAGAGCTTTACAATGCATTACAATAAGTGTTTTAAACTAGTGCTCACTTAAGTGCTCCACAAAGAGATGCTCTTCAGTCTGTTTGAAGACTGTGAGGGACTCTGCTGTTTGAACAGTCAGTGGGAGTTTGTTTCACCAGCTGGGTGCCAGGACAAAGAAGAGTCTTGATGCCAGTCTCCCATGTGTCCAGCCGTACTAGAAATCTGAAGGACTTGAGGTGTGGTTCGAGACTTGACCATTGCCATTAGGTAGAGAGGGGCTGGTAAATTATATATTATACCTCAGGATAAGGCACACAACTGATGTCTCAAACACATTAAGAAATTCAAGTCATGAACTCTTGACAAGACACAGCTGTTAACTGAAAGCCATTCCAGGTGACTACCTCATAAAGCTGACTGAGAAAATGCCAAGAAAGCTGCCATCTAAGCAAGAGGTGTTGAATTCAGTCACTTTTTCATGAAATTACATTTAAAATAATTTCAGTTTTTGCTTCTCCTGTAAAGTTACCAGTTTGGAGATCCTGTTTTTGATTTAAACTGTAATTATATACAAGATGTAAACCATCCACAAACACACAGTATGAAATATGCAACATATACAATGAACAAACCACACCTAAATTATATGTATATATATTCTAACAGCTCTCAGATTAACTGAGACATGAGCAGATATGTTTGTGTCTTATCTATCTGTGTTTGTTCTGCTGAAGTTCTGAAGTTCTCCAGGCCTCTCTATTCCCTCCGCTGGGCTCTAAACTCTCTCTGTGTGGTTGTGGAAAGTGATGAAACACAGAGCTTAAAGAACAGCTCTGAGTGTTTACATGGTTTGGAGTAGACTCTCATCCATTAGAGAGAGCTCAGGAGATACGACTCCCTGATGGTCTTAGAGTGCACCCACAGTACTCCACTCCAAATCATTTAGAGGGAGGAACAAGTACATCAACACAGTGGGAATTTAAGAGTAACTGGCATTCAGAGAACAGTGCCTGGCTGGATTATAATTTAGGTGTATTGGCGACCTCTGGTGGACATGATAATATATGACAACTTGTTCATGTCAGTTTTAAAGGGAAGTTCACCTTGTATAGCATTTTAATGTACATGTTTATGTGTTAGAAATCAAATAAATAAATATATATATAAATATATATATAAATAAATAAATAAATATAACATTATAATATAACAAATATATGGAATTTCAATTTACATCATATTTACACAAATTCACTCAGCCGACTGTAAGAGGCCGGACTGCAGCGAGTCCCTCTCCGGCCACTAGAGGGAGAGAAGCGCCTCAGAGCCGCTCACAGCACCACCAGCGCCCAGTAACGTGTGGACTGGACTGGAGACAAGAGTTTACTCTTCTTTTTCTTTCTCTTCTCTCTCAGTTTTTTCTATTTTCTTTTTCTCCATGTTTCTTTCTCCTTTTTCTTTTTCTACTTCTCGTTTTAGTCTATTTCCATTTATTTGTTCTCTCACACTCCTTTTCCTTTTTTCTTCCTCTTTTATACCTTTTCATTCACTTTTATTTCAGTTCCTTTTATTCTCCACCATTTTCTTCTTCCTCTCCTCCTCTTCTTTCCTTTTATCTTTTTCTGCTTCTCATTTTTGTCTCTTTCTGTTGTCTCTTCTTCCTCTTCTTTCTATTCTGTTTCATTTCCTTCTCTTTTTCCTCCTTTTTCCTTCTTCCCCTTTTCCTCTTCTCTTTTCTTTTTCTCATTTTCTACTTCTCCCTTTTGTCTCCATTTGTTCCATCCTTCTTTTACAATCCTTTTCTTTTCCTTCTTTATTTACTTTCTTCTCTTCTTTTTTCCTCCTCTTCTTTCCCTTTTCTAATTTATTTTTTTGCCTCCTTCCATTCTTTTCTTCCTCTTTGCTACTTTACCTTCTCTTCTTCTTTTTTGTTTACTTTCTACTTTTCATTGTCACCCTCTTCTTTACATTTTTTCATCTTTCTTCTCTTTTTCATCTCTGCCTCTCACTACTTCTCCTATTTTTCCCCCTCGTATCTTCTCCTTTTTGCTCTTCTAATTTTTCTTCTTGTACTTCTTGTACTTCTTCACCATTTCTCCTTTTCCTTCTTTTAAAGATGAGGGTGTTTACATCACTAAGTCGATTCATGACCAAGCTTGTGGAGGAAAAATGTATAAAGTAGTAAAGCATTTTATTATATCAATATCGTGTTTAATTGTTTGTTAAAATGAAATAATGTGCGTTTTATCGCACTTTACAGGATAACTTACTAAAGGGTGAATTTCCATTCACCGCGGGCAGCATATGTGCGTTAGTCAACATTGGGGTTGCCAGGTCCCCCAAAATCTCCAGCCCGATATCTGACATAAAGCACCCTATGCAACCTGACACCAGTCTAAAATCTAAAGCGTCCAATCACAGATGTTATTATTCCATCCATCCATTACCACACTCGCTTAATCCTTATCAGGGTCCCGGTTATTATTATTTTATTTTTTATTAATTTTTTTATTAATATTAGTAGTAATGTAAGAAGAACATACCACCACAATTGCTTTTCTTTGCATTTAAACACCCCATTTTCTCTATTCTAAATCTGTATGTTCAGTCTCTTCACCCTCATTTTTTTTCACTGCCTTTTAACTCCTTTTGGTTTTAACATCACAGTTATATGCTCAAAATATGTGTTACTGTAAGTGGTTTTTTTTTTTTTTTTTTGCTGCTATGACTGTGGTGTCCATAAGGAGTTAAAAGGCAGTAAACAACTGAGGGTGAAGAGTATTTGGATAGACTTACTAGTATTATATGACTGTTTGGAATGAGATCTGAACATATAAATTCTGAATATAGAAAATTGGGTCTTTACATGCAAAGAAAAGCAATAATGGAGGTATGTTCTTCTTACATTATATTTACTACTAGTTACAATAATAATGCTAACAATGTGTGTTTGGACGCTATAAATTTTAGACTGGTGTCAAGTTGTATAGGGTGTTTTGTGTCAGACATCAGGCTGGAGATTTTTGGGGATCTGGCAACCCCAATGTTGACTAACGCACATATGCTGCCCATGGTGAATGTAAATTCAACCTTTAGTAAGTTATCCTGTAAAGTGCGATAAAACACACATTATTTCATTTTAACAAACAATTAAGCACGATATAAATATAATGGTAAAGCGCAAAAATGTTCACCTTTCGCCAAAAACGACTCTTGATTCAATTCGCGTCGTAAAACTTTATCCGGCAGTGAAGTGCTAATGCGCATGCGTAGTTCAGATCGGGTAGTGATCAATGATCTATATTACTGGATAGGACGCTGCCTATTCGCTAGCATTGAGGCCGGCGCGACGTCATGGAGCCGCCATGTTGTGTGGAAGTGAAGCTTGTAAACAATGGCACATAGCCTGCACTGCTGCCTTCTCAAAGCTCTAACTTCGCTAATAATTGTCCGATTTTCCAAATTTAAAGTTCTTTACAAAGAGGATAAAAAGCTCTTTAACATTAATCAAAGTATTAAAATGGTGGATGACATGTTAAGCTACTATCGGCTCTCGCATCTGTCGTAGCTGACATTTTCTCTAGGCCTTACTGCTTGCATGACTTCTAATGGCTGTAAAATCGTTAATAATGATCCGATTTTCAAAATGCAAGTTATTTACAAAGAAGACAAATAATTAGATTATGTAATGCTGCTATCGCATGGCCACTGACATAAATATAGTCATGTTTTCTTGCCTTGCTGATACTAGCTAGTGACCGATGGCTCTACACAAATTA